>JBBPKJ010000165.1:0-40952 GCA_038089195.1 Brasilioporus rufonigricans
CCTCTACCAACATTGTCCCCCCACTTCCCCCCCCTCTACCAACATTGTCCTCCCCTTCTTCCCCCTCTACCAACATCATTGTGTCCCCATCACATATAGACACTGCAGACCAGTCCTCTTCATCTCCCAGATCATCTAGATCTACTTGAGTCTTCTCAGGTGGGTATGCTTCTATCTGTCATTCCAAACATTTGGTGTCATGTTCTAACATATTTCACAGCTTCATGGACATGCTTCTGTATTCACAGGCACTGTTGGATGCTCCCAACACATCCATTCTATCATGAACTCACTACTACAAACCTACTACAAATTTATTATGAACATGGGTTTGTAGTGGGTTTGTAGTGGGTTTGTAATAGGTTTGTAGTAGGTTCATAATAACTACGAACTCACTACAAATCCATTATGAACCTATTATGAATCCACTACGAACCTAGGTTCATAATAGGTTCATAATAGGTTCATAGTAGGTTCGTAGTGGGTTCGTAATAGCTACAAACTCACTACAAACTCACTACAAACCATTTGTCATGACCAGCTCCCCACCGCTCCTTGCCACATATGTTGAGCATATCAGAGTGCATTATGACATGGTGAGTGCCCACTCCTATGTTCCACGTGCCATGTCTCACAACATCGGATGCTACTCATCACATGTTGTGAAATGTGCAGCATCACAAGGCAGTCGTCCTTGGACACATTCTCAAGCACCTTCACAAACAGTGGCTGTTGATGCCCTACCAATCCATCCTTGCCCATTCTCAGATCTAATTCCAGGATCCCATCATGACATCTCTGCACATCACCCTTGTTCTCCAAGGAAACTGGGACAAGGGCGAGGCACTCCTTGCACAAGTCTCATCCACAGGTCTCTTTCAGTCTTACCTTCACTCCTGCCAACCACATGCTCAGTGGCAGCATCTGCATGGCATTGATGCACCCTCAAAGTGTGGTGGACATGCCATGTGTATCGATCTAGACAATGAACACATCTATCTATTCAGGAGGTAGGACAGGTACAAGTCCCTTGACAATTTTTGGATGTACGACATCCAGACTGAGCTGTGGTGCATCATCAGTCACAACACCGCCCTTGAAAAAAATGGGCTGATCATGTGGAGTTGTCATAAGATGGTGTTTGATACCAAGTCAGGGTGTATCTATCTGTTGGGGAGGTTGGAGGATGGGGATGTGATCCCTGCAAGGCCCAAGGACAAGAAGATGCTGAGGTGGGCTGGGGAATGTACCATGTTGAGAATGACAGCATATTGTTTTATAGGTATCATATGAGGGGGTTGGATGTGGGCAAATGGGATTTGTTGGTGTTTGATACCGCAGTGTATCGAATCTTACATTTGTGTATGATCACGCATGCTCATGATGATGATGAACAGCCATTGGGAGGTCCACTGCTGATATTCGATTACCAGATGGTGATGGACTGCGATGTACAGGTGTTGTATGTTTCTGGAGGATGGTGTTAGAGACCGGGCGAGCTAGAGCGTAGGGACAGTAAGTCCTCCAGTCAGATGATAGTAGACTAGTATATTATGTACCTAGAGCGTAGGGATGATAAGTCCTAGGTACATCAGTATGTGAGGTAACGACAGTGGATGTGGGTGCAGCTTACCTCCAGTCAGATGATAGTAGACTGGAGGGAAGGTGCAGCGCAGTGGAATGTGTAGTAAACGAGTGGTGTCCATATATGGTAGTTAAGTGAGTGTAGCATGAAAAATGGTAGTTATGTACAATACAATGGGCTGATCTTCAACAGATGGATCATTGACGGGGACTGGGATTCTCCAAAATATTCGGGATTGTATAGTTATAGCATTCAGATGAGCAAGTTGAAGCTACTCCAGTGCATTGTAACTCTGACCCATTTGATTCAGACCCTCATCTTGTCCTACTCCCAGGCCATCCAATCTTTGTCTGCACTGACCCCCCAACTGGCACTCTTACCATGCTTTGGCCACTTGATGGTGCTCAACTCACACATGCACACACTGTTCATTTTTGTGGGTTGGCACAACAACAAGTACCTGTCAGACATGTATGCCTACAACATCGCAAGCAACACCATATCAGAGCTGTTTAGCAACTTTAGTGTGAGCAGGGGACCAGACACATGTTTTATGCAGTGGGCGATGGTGGATCTGACATCAAAGGAGGTGTACATGTGAGCATGCTTTTTTTCCTGTGTGTCGAGGTGCTGATGTGGATTTGGGGACAGGTTTTGTGGGCTCATGCGGGCGCAGCAGTCTTCAGTACTGTGCTGCACTCCGACTTGCTGAATTGGATATATCAGTATGCAAACCTGTCTCATCTAGGCAAGTGGACAAAGATCCTGCCCAAGGTTGTTTCCAAGGCAGGTGGCCAAGGTGATGACAAAAGTGGGGCCAAGGTAACCTTGCATTCTCTATGGTGTGCATCCATCCATGCCTGTTCAGCACACGCTGCTCTTGGTCATGAAGCTCCCCCAGGCACAAAAGAAACTACAAGAGGAGCTGGGCAAGGTCAAACTCAACCTTGAAGACAAGCTTGTCCCCATGGGTGGTGAGATCACCCAACACCTCGCTCTCCCTGCCCAAGGCAGGTCTGCCAAGTGGACCCTTGATGAGATGGCCAGGATGGACAAGAAGCTTGGCACACACATGGACTGGAGAGATGGCAAGATCTTGGGCACCGTTTACTGTGCATGGTCTCATTTGTCATGGGCCAATAAGTCACTGCATAGACAGGGAAGACAACCTCTCCAAGGTCATTGTTGCCATGTTCAAGCACTACACTGTCTCAAACATGCTCCATCCAGATGTCTTTCCATCAATTCACAAGATGGAGGCCAAAATTGTGGCCATGTGTCTGAGGATGTATAGCAACTCTGCTGGTGCTGGCACAATGATGTCCAGTTGTACCAAGTTGATTGTCATGGCCATCAAAACCTACAGGGATTGGGCAAGAGACGTCAAGGGTATCACTGCACCAGAGATGTGAGCCTCTTTTCTGTGTCTTTCAATGTCCAGTTGAAGCAAACCACCATTCAGGATCATTCTGGTGACTGCACATGCTGTGTTTGACGAGGGTGCAGTGTACATGGGTATCAAGGTCCACAAAGTCCCCATTGACCCTGTCACTCGCCAGGTCAACCTGAAGCACTTGCGCAGAGCCATGTTCATGTTGTAATTCCCTCTCCTGACATCACCTGACCCATGTGATTGGATCAGAAATGGCAATACCATCCTGGTGTGTCCATCTCGCCTCGTGTGTGATGTCACCTCTCATGGGACCTCGCTTAGCTTGTAGGCTCCGCAATCAACTTTCCAGATGGCAGCTAAGATGATATTGTTGTGCTCAGCACACTCACCACAAAGCACAACATCAGTCTGCATGTTGACTGTTATCTTGGTTCCTTCATCATTCCCTTCCTTGAATAAGCTGGTCTTGCAGACAGTGAAAACGGTTGTTACAAACTGTCTCCATTCAATTTGCGCATCTGTGGCATGATGAGCATCAGTTGTGATACCCACAAGGTCTGTCTCTATTCTGCTGTGTGTAGCACTGCTCAAACTATTCACATAATAGTATGGAATGGACGATGCTGACTTGGACGATGCAAAGTTTGATGTGTCCTCATCCCAATATCTTAGGTGGACACCAGGGGAAGCCAAATAAGTCACCCTCAAAGAACTCATTCATGCCTGGAATCAGTATTGTCCGGCGTTGAGGGAGGTGCAGCTCAAGGTGGGCTATGTCTGGTGGAGGGCAGGCCCTGATGATGTGTGGACCCAACAGCCCACCAAAGTCAGCCACACACAGAATGTGGGGTTTGAAGTGACATGACAAGGATGCTCAGTATTTCTTGTGTATATACACTAGCAAAGGCCTTGGCCAATAATACAGGGGCAATCCAAATTTGTGTGTGACTAATGTCCTTGGGCATGGTGTCACACATTTGTACTGCAACCCAGTGATGCCACACAATGCAAAAACTGTTAACTCAGACAACACCAGTTCTATTGTGAACACTGTCTGCCCACCTAGTGAGTCAGGCAACCCACAACCGATCCTTGCCCATCTAACCCATGACATACAAGCCTGTGCAACATTTGCTTGCAGACACAATGCTTTGGCAAGGGCCACGACAACCAGGTCACCAAGGCCTTGCATGTCCTCAAGGGCATCGAAGGTGCATGGACGATGAGGTCTATCCAAGCAAGCTATCAGAAGCACGTAGAGGAACTTGCAGAGGGCTTGGTGAAGCTCAAGAGAGACAATGATGCCAGTATGTTCTTTTTCCTCACATGCATGACATCCTCATCTGTACTTGCTTTGCCGTCTCAAGAATGCAAGCGACTGTGCCAGCTACATGAGTCCTTTGCAGTGTGTCATTGCACCCTCTTAGCTGCACCTCTCATGCCTGCACTGCCCCTCAACACATTGATGGCCAAGGAGATGCAGGAGTTGTGCACACTCTCAGTGATGCTTGCGTGTGCATGTTTGGGGCTCATCCAAGAGCTTGTCATGGTCTTTCATATAGTCAAGATAGGCAGACGACCCCCGGTCAGCAGAAAAGCGGGCACCAAGGGGGAATGGACAACCAGCAATCTGATCTTGCCTGTGCCCAGGGACATTCAACATACATGTCTTTTGTTCTGTCGCTCCTTGCTTGTCCTCACTGGGTGACATGGCATAGGATATCCTCTGGATCACATCAATGCCATTATCACCCATACCATCTATTTCCTCAGATTACTTGTGTTTTATCTCAGTGTCAAACTCCCTTTTGAGACAGAGTGGAGCGGGAAAATGTTTGGCATTGGACAGCCATGGATTGGAGCCAGTAAAGGCAGGGAATTGGGTAGCTGGACCAAGTATGTCCTTTCTGTCCCTTGTGCATGCAGGCTCTATAGTTGTGGATTGGGCATCTAGATGGTCAACAAAACACCTGCTACATCTCACAGCCTTCTTGCCATCATTTAATTCATCCCCTTTGTCCCTGCTGACACCTCTCCCAACATTGACACTGTCAGCAGTTTCCACAATAGCATCCTCTGTGACCCTTGCACCGCCCACTGAATCCAAGGCGTCCTTTATGACTGCATTCGCCATGTTGCTCTACGATGTCTGTTACCCAGCCCATACCCAAAGCATTGAGATACCCCTCTCATAAGTGGGCAATGTGCTTGGAAATCTATGGGTGGTGTGTTGCAGTGGCAAGCTGGGATGGTATGTCAACCCTTTTGCTTTCTGACATTTCATTTGTTTGTCCTCATACTGACATGGACACTTCCACTGGCTCCTGGAAGCATAAGTGTCTAACTGATGACCAGCCCTTCCTTCAGTTCCCCCCTCTGTTCTCTAACAATTTTGGTCCCTTTGCCCTCCTCACCATCTAGCCTTCCCTGCCCAGTGCTATGAATTTCGGTGAAGATATCACCATCTCATCATCCTGTAGTTTCAGCATCCTCCATCCTACCATTGAGCTTCCTGTCTAGTTATGCCGATCATGACAAGAGGAATAGCAGGGGCTCAAAAGCTAGCATGTATGATCTCAACAACCCCCTCCACCCAGCTGGGAGGTCAAATACCCAAGAAATGGTTGTGGCATCTACTATTACAACATCCACACCCAAGAATCTACTTTGTCTCATCCCACCACCCCTGCCTCTTGTGATAAGTGTGGAGAATGCTGTTACAATCTTCCTCATCTACCATGATACATTCATCATTTCCTTCTGTCATAACCATGCATTCCCTTTCGCCTACACTTCATATGACTCCTTCCTAGTTATATTATATGTGGACAACATTCTCTTGACTCCTCTCTTCTGATGACCCTGTATTTGGACTAATCCTCCTACAACGTTCTCTCACACATTGTGTGTTCTGATCTTACCATAGTCACTGAGCCCTTATCTTTGTTGGTTCAAGTCCAACGTTCCGGCTTGATTGACTTCTTTAGTAACTTGGTCTGTGCAGTGGTTGATCTTTATTTGTCCCTCTCGAGTCTCTGTTCTAAATCGTACTATAAAAGTCCTAGGGACCATTCTCATGTACTCCAACTAGTTCTACATTTATCAAACGCACTACCTGCTCACTCTATGTGATAATCCCCTTTGATTCTATTCTCTGGATGCTGTGTCTCTTTATGAGTACCTTCCAGAGTTTAGGAAGTGTAAGCCTTGGAGCATAGAAGTGCTGTTAATGTTACAAAAGAACTAGCTCGTCCCTTTGACTCTTCCCTCGAGAAGCAAGTCACCATTGCTGACCAACCAAACCCCAGATGAAGGATTGCTGGATCCTCCTCCAATCCTACTCCCACCCCTCATACTGTACATGCCTCTAGAGCCCTAAGAGCCATCCTAGCCAGCCAATCACCCACCTTGCCTAAAGAACCCCTTTCTACCGAGGAAGGTTTTGACATTGAAATAAATGTTCCATCCACTGCTCCAACTGACTATTGCTATACCAAGACACCATCTCCAATCGCCATCACCCCCCCTAGTCTCCCCACCACTCCAGTAACCATGACAACCCCACCAAAACCCATTGAACTGAAGTCCACCCTTCCCACTGACTTCTTGGGAAACTCCAAGAACACCTTATGGTGGATCAATGCCCTGAAGGGCCACTTCATCACTAACCCTTCCATATTCCTCACTGATGCCCTGAAAATCTACACCCTCCTGAACAAAATGGAAGGAGGAGAAAGCATCCACTTCACAGAAAATGGTATGCCACCCTTCTGAACACCTCTGTTGATGCCAAAGAGAAGACCTTCGATAAGATATGTAAAGACTTTGAGACCATCTTTGTTTCCTATGACATAACAGGGAAAGCAAGGCGCAGACTTGACCTGCTAAAGCAAGAGGTTGAATAAGACCCTAGAAACCTGAAGATCATTAAAGACTATTGCCTGCAACAATACATGCAACAGTTTTCCACCACTAGACTCCAGTCCCAGTTAACAGATTTGAAAACCATTTGCCAGAAGTTTGCCCAAGGACTATACCCTTCCCTCTGCCACCTCATCTTTGCCCAGAAGGACCTCCCCAACTCCTATGAAAAATTGCTAAAGGATGCACAAAAGTTCATAGAACACCTTGAGATGAGTAACAACTTCCTCAGAGTGGACAGCTCCCTCCCTACACCCTCTCATGCCTGAGACCTGAACACCATGGACATCAATGCTCTGAACCTCTTCCCAGTTGAAAGAGCCCGCTGCTTGTGTGACTGCCTTTGCTTCATCTGTAAGAAGCCTGGATGCTCAACTCATAACCATAGGAACTTTCCCAATCAAAATACCTCCAACAGACATACTCCCACCCCATCTTCATCTAGAATCCAGACCATAGAGACTGCCCAACCCTCTGAGCTTACTCAATACATATGAGGCCTGAAAGCTAAAGGAAGAGAACCCAAGCAGATCTTACAGGTTCTCCATGCCTGCTTTGACAAATGAGAAGCCGAAGAAGTCCAGTCCACCACAATTGTCAAAAATGAGGATTTTTGAAATGGAAGGATGTCTCAATGTCTCACCTTCCTCATGTCATAGCTCCTGTACTACTAGCCCAACGTTCCAAAAAGACAATATGAGTCTGTTTATCCCTTTTGCATGGAGCAAAAACCGTCGACACCTTTGCATTGATTGACTGTGGAGCAACTTGGAATTTCATTGATCGAACCCTTGTCCAACACCTCTCCTTACCCACCCAGATTCTCCCCAAACCAATAAAAGCCGACAACATAGATGGTACAGAACATTGATCCGGATCCATCACTCATAAAACTTCTGCTCTTTTATCCTTCCCAAACCATGAGGAAACCCTTAGCCTAATGGTAGCAGGCTGTAGACGCCCCCAGATCATACTAGGAATGCCCTGGCTTCAAGCCAGAAACCCCAAGATTGATTGGATAACTGGAACACTATCTTTCCCTGACCCTTCTTGTCTGAAATGAAAAACGTTTGACACAATCCCCACTTGATACCTCTTGCATTGGCTAGGGGTCGACCCCAACAAAAAGACCACCTCTTGACTAAAGAAGAGGAAGACCTGGTTGAAAGGGGAGTCCATTTGTAAAACCACCCTCTCCATTGAGATCACAGCTTGAGCAGAGACCAAGCAGAAATCCCTCCCAAACAATTCTCCTCTTTCGCTGATGTCTTTGCCAAAAAGTCCCACAGTCTTCTACTGCCACCTTGCTCCTTCAATCATGCTATAGAACTGAAGAATTCCTTCTCTCCCTGTGTAGCCAAAACCTACCCCTTGAACCCCCAAGAACAGGAGGCTTGTAAGGTGTTCATTGAAGAACACCTGAAGACTGGACATATTGTACCATCCAAATCTCCCCAAGCGTCCCCATTTTTCTTTGTCCCAAAGAAAGACAGATCCCTCCACCCTTGTCAGGACTACCGTTACCTAAATGAACACACTGTAAAGAATGCCTACCCACTCCCCCTCATATCCAACCTCGTTGACAAACTAAAGGACTCCACTATTTTCACCAAATTCGACATCCAATGGGGATACAACAACATTAGAATCCTACCAGAAGACACATGGAAGGCCATGTTCATTACTCCCTTAGGACTATTCAAACCCACTGTCATGTTCTTTGGTCTCTGCAACTCCCCTGCCACGTTCCAAGCCTTCATGAATCACTCATTTTGAGACCTTATCGCTGAAGGCTGGCTAGTGATATATATGGATGACATCCTCATTCATTCCTCTGACAACTCAACTCACCACAACCAGACTAAACTTGTCTTAGAACGACTATGTGACCTCCATCTCTCCCTCAAACTCTCTAAATGCACCTTTGATGTCCCAGAAGTTGAATATCTAGGGATGATTGTTGGAAGCGGCTCAGCCAAGATGGACCCCATCAAACTCTCTGCCATCACCAAGTGGAAACCTCCCTCTAACATAAAGGGAGTCTGCTCCTTCATTGGATTCTGCAACTTTTATCAAAAGTTTATTCCCAACTTCTCCCTGATCGCCACTGTAATGTTGAGAGCACTTCTATGCTCGAGACTATAGTTACCTGGACTTTGGGAGGTACTCACAAAGAGACACAACGTCCAAAGAGCAGAACTTCAAGAGGATGTGACACAAGGAGCACAGTAATGTGTTATATAAATGTAGAACTAGCTAAGGAACAAGAGTGGTTACTGAGCTAGTTGATATAGTACAATCGAAGCGGAGCTAGAATAGAGAGTAAATAAAGGTAAATGGGGACCTGCCTGCGCTTGGACCAAGACAACAATGACAAAGAATATTAGCCAAGCGAGAAAGCTGGAATCGAACCAGCAAAACTAAGAGGTTAGCTATAGTTATTGATGAAGAGATCAGAATACGCAACACTGTAAGAGAAGTGTTGTAGGAGGGGTTAGTCCAAGATATTAATAAGGTAAAGGGTTAGTCAAGAGAGTAAGCCATCACATTGTCTGGGAAGAAGGCAATGAGGAATAGAGAGTATGATTCGTAAGGAAAAGGAGTTATGTGAGTGAAGCAAAAGATGATAAGAAAGAGTCCAGAACGGAGGTGGTTTACCATAACAGCCACAACCCTACACCTCCTGACCAAGACGAAACAACCCTGGGTTTGGGGACCTGAACAAGAATCAGCCTTCTGCACTCTCCAATGCATCTTCACCACTGAACCAGTCCTTCACCTCCCTGATACCTCAAAACCATTTACTCTAATGTCTGATGCCTCCCTTACTGTGGTGGGTGCTGTACTGATGCAGCCGGATGCCAATGGTGACCTCCACCCCTGTGCCTACTTCTCCAAGATGCTAGGATCCGCTGAACGCAACTATGACATCTATGATAGAGAACTCCTTGCTACCATCCTTGCCCTGAACAAATGGTGCCATTATCTTCAAGGGACTAACCACCCTGTCACCATCGTCACTGACCACAGAAATCTTTCCTACATGCGAGTCCCTCAAAAACTGTCCTGATGACAAGCCAGATGGAGCATATTCCTTCAAGACTTCAACATCATCTGGGACATCACACCTGGTTCAAAAATGGCACCTGCTAACGGCCTCTCTTGCAAAGACAAGGTGGACACCTCCTCCAATAACACCAACTCATCTATCATTCCCAACCATGAAATCATCCGAGCCTTTGACACAACCCTCCAACAGAAACTCGCATGTTCCTCCACCTCTGACCCCCTAGTCAAACACACCCTGGAAGCTGCAGCCGATCACTCACCCCTCTTCTGCAACTCCTCTCTCCTTGACTGGCTTTATGATGGCCAACATCTATACTTTAAGAATCACTTGTATGTCCCAGAACCCGCTCATCATGACCTTCTCACGTCACTCCATTCCTCCCTAGCTGGAGGCCATGAAGGCATCTTTCGGACACAACAATGAGTTCAACAAGACTACTGGTGGCCCAGCATGGGCACCTACATATGCAGATATGTCTCTGGCTGTGCCACATGTCAGGCTAATAAGGTCAATACACATCCTACCATCCCACCCCTGTGTCCTCTCCCCTCCTCCGCCACTCGCCCCTTCCAGCAAATCTTGGTCGACCTAATATCTGGCCTCCCCCTATCTCAAGGTTGCAACTCTGTCATGGTTGTGGTCGACCATGGCCTTACAAAGGGGGTAATTTTCACCCCTTGTTCAAAAAATATCGATGCTGCTGGAGTAGCAGACCTCTTTTTTAGACCTGTCTTCCCTAGATTCAGCCTACATGATGTCTGTATTTCTGATGAAGGCCCCCAGTTTGCTTCCACCTTCACCAAAGAACTTGCCCATATCCTCTCCTACGACCTAAAACTCTCCTCCACATACCACCCTCAAACCAATGGCGAAACAGAATGGATCAACCAGAAACTGGAAACCTATCTCTGCATTTTCTGCCAAGGAAGACCCCAGCTATGGAAAAACCTACTCCCACTAGCAGAATTCTCCCACAGCTCTGCCACCCACTCATCCACTCACCAATCACCTTTCATGCTCATGATGGGCTACCAACCACGATCATACCCCCCCCCTTGGAAAAACTTTCATTCCCACTTTAGAAACCTGCTTATCCATCATCTCCAAGGCACAAGAAGAAGCCCTGGCTGCACATCAAAAAACCCAACAATTAATGAAAGAGCGCATTACCTCCACCTTCCACCCCTGGAAAATTGGTGACAAAGTCTGGTTAGAAGCCACCAATCTCCGATTTCCATCCCCATCAAAGAAACTCCTCCCAAAAAGAGTAGGACCCTTCAAAATCACCCAAGTCCTTTCCAACCTTGCATTCTGTCTCAAACTACCTCCTTCCTGGAAATGCCATGATGTTTTCCATCCCTTCAAACTCTCCTCCTATCAAACCACCCCAGAACACAGACCAAACTTTCCTTCACCTCCCCCTGAGATTATTAATGATGAAGAGCAATATGAAGTAGAAGCCATCATCTCCCACCATGGGATAGGGACCAGGCGAAAATACCTCATCAAATGGAAAGGTTACACCTCATTGGAGAACACTTGGGAACCTGAGTTGAACCTTACCAACATCAGAGAGTTATTAGATGAGTATAAGTCATCCCTGAAAAAATAATGAGCTGTTTCCCTGCCCCCTTCTGGATCCTCTTTGCCCTCATCTGTGCCTCTTTACTCTTCATATCCTCTGCTCTCCTCACAATTCACTCCTACCACCACAGTCATTGTGGTGTAGCTTGAAACTATGTCTTGATCTAGTCTCCTGTCACTTTCCATTCAAGCCTCACTCCTCCCTGAACTACCCCACCACATCCTCTATGCCCAAATCCTGGAAAATGCCCATGTCATGTGAATACCTACCCTCATTTGCCAATCAAACTCCTCTTCTCTCTGCCATACGTCTTTACCACACCACCCACCAAGCTTACAATACTTACATTTCTATGAAACCCCCATTTGTAGACAATACCTCGGATGTATCCCTGACTACTGCCCTTTCCATTTCTCTGATCACTGTACTGGACTTATTACATGATTTAGGTTTTGATCAATTTGTAGCTGCCCTACCAACCCCTTCTCCTCGACTCACTGCTATCCTTCTTTCTATATTTAATATCCTCACTGAGGACAAACACTCTACCTACCAAGAGCGCGACCTTATCCCCACCTGACCCTTGGCCAGTGTACCCACCTCTCCCTCGCCACTCCCTCATCCTCCACTCATTGAACCCCTCTCCACTCCCTCCCCAGACCCCACCCTAGCAGTCCCCCTAGACATCCCCTCTCCAGATCACCCAGATCACCTCGTCATCCACTAAAAAACCATTCATGGCAATGTACTCTCCTCCCCCTTCCAGACTATCCCAGCCCAAAGTCATCCCTTCCCCCTTGACAGAACTAACGATGAGTGCCACCTCTGTCACCAACACGGACATTGGAAGGTTGACTGCCCATCGTACGCTTGCCCCCACTGCCATATCCCAGCACCTGGACACCCACCTACATCCTGTCTCCGAAGTCAATGTCCCTTCTGTCTCCACTGGGGACACAGTGATTGATACTGCCACCACCAACATTGCAGTAACTGTGACCACTTGGGACACACTGCGGATGATTGCATTGTCTGGGACACTACTATTGTTGAGGAACTTTCTTCCAACCTGGAGGATGGAGCGGAATGAGACTAGTGAACTTTTGCTGGTGGCTCAAGGCTACTTAGGGGGTAATGTTACAATCTTCCTTGTCTACTGTGATACATTCATCATTTCCTTCTGTCATAACCACACATTCCCTTTCGCCTACACTTCATATGACTCCTTCCTAGTTATATTCTATGTGGACAACATTCTCTTGACTCCTCTCTTCTGATGACCCTGTATTTGGACTAATCCTCCTACAACATTCTCTCACATGTTGTGTGTTCTGATCTTACCATAGTCACTGAGTCCTTATCTTTGTTGGTTCGAGTCCAACATTCCGGCTTGATCGACTTCTTTAGTAACTTGGTCTGTGCAGTGGTTGATCTTTATTTGTCCCTCTTGAGTCTCTGTTCTAAATCATACTATAAAAGTCCTAGGGACCATTCTCATGTACTCCAGCTAGTTCTACGTTTATCAAACACACTACCTGCTCACTCTGTGTGATAATCCCCTTTGATTCTATTGTCTGGACACTATGTCTCTTCATGAGTACCTCCTAGAGTTTAGGAAGTGTAAGCCTCAGAGCATAGAAGTGCTGTTAACATTACAAATGCTCTGATTGCCATAATGAACCCCCCTGACAAACCTCTTTCCACCAGGAATGGCAACACTCGTGTAGGTCACTCAGACAGCGGTGACATGTCTTACAACAACCGCCACTATTGTCCTAGAGAGTCTGCTCACTGGGAAGAGCATCCTAGTTGTCCCTCTCAACTCATGAATTCCTATGTTCCAGATGACTATTCTCTAGACCTTCATCTCCATCCTCCCACACAAGAGAAAGGGATCCCACACTGCTGCCTTGCCAACTTCTTTCTCCAAATGGCACCTATGGTGACTCCGATGGCATGAAAAGTTCTTACCATGAAGCTTCTGCAGCTGTGTCTTCTGCCCAAGATCATATCTGGGGTGCCCATGATGAAGTGCCATGCAAACATACAAGGGAACATAGACAACATGACGACCCCCCTCCATCACAAACTGAGTGCTGCAATCTACTGTGGGACACAGACAGGTCATTGACTACAAGTACATTGTCTGCCTCTTCCCCTTCCCTCACCTCTTGTAGCTCCATCATCGGTGCCTCAGAATTGACATACCAGCTATACCAGTCAAATAGTGGTGCCTTGCAACTCAACTCAGCAGTGTCCTTCTTCACCATCACTGCCATCTCAACCTCGCCTTTCCACTGAGTGTGGTGATTATGACAGTGGGCATTCTTGTTGGTCTAGACCACAAGCGAATAGTCCCTTGCAAGTGGATTCACGCAATATGCATGAGTCCTGAGAGGTCGTGCCCATGATATTGCAATGGATGTCAACCTAACAAGGTCAATCTGCATTGTCACCACTCTCTTCCACCACCACTTGCCCTTTCCAACAGATCTCCATCAACCTCATCTCCAGCCTTCCCCCAATCTGTGATCTCAACTCTGTATTGGTTGTGGTCGACCACAGTCTTACAAAGGGGAGAAGTTTCCTCCCTTGCTCAAAAAAAATCAATGCTGCCAGCATAGCAGATCTCTTTTTCAGAAATGTCTTGCCTAGATTTGGTATCCATGACTCCTGCATCTCCGACAAAGGCCCTTAGTTCTCCTCCATGTTTGCCAAGGAACTTGCCTGCCTCCTTTCCTACAATGCAAAACTATCCTCCACCTACCACCCTCAGACTGATGGAGAGACAGAATGAGTCAATCAGGAACTTGACACTTACCTCCACATCTTCTGTGATGGACGACCCCATCAATGGGCCAATCTCCTCCCCTTAGCTGAATTCTTCCATAACTCTGCCACTCACTTCTCTATCCATCAAATGCTGTTCCATCTCATGATGGGATACCAACCCCATGCTTACCCACCAATTGGAAAGACATTTCTTCCCACCCTAGAAACCCACCTATCCACCATCTCCAAGGCACAAGATGAAGCACTCACTGCTCATCAGAAGAGTCCACCAACCTCCAATTTCCCTATCCATCCAAGAAGTTTGCCCCGAAAAGAGTAGGACCCTTTGAAATCACTGAAGTCCTCTCCAACCTTGCTTATCATCTCAAAATCCCCTCTACCTGGAAATGTCATAATATCTTTCATGCATCCAAGCTATCCTCCTACCACACCTCCCCTGAATATGGACCAGCCTTCCTTTCCCCTCCCCCAGAAATCATCAATGACAAAGAACAATACAAAGTCGAGGCCATCCTAGCCCATTGTTATGATTTGCCTTCTTTTCCTCGCCTTCGCCTTTGTTCCCACGATACTTAGCCAACCCTTAGCTAAGTCCTTTGCTTCTTCGCCATGATTAGATCTTCTTTGCCTCATGTTCACCCTTGCTTCTTGTCACTTGTTTCACTGCCTTGCTTCTTTAATCTCCGCCCATGCTTCTTAGTCACACTCTTCTGATCTTCTTGTGGCTCTCCGCTTCTTTGCTTCCTTTGTTCCTTTGATCCTTGTCTTTGCTCATCTCTTTTGGCTTTCCCATTGTTCTCTTAGTTTGGACACTTGGTCCATGCTCGTTTCCTCACACTATATAAACCCTAGCACCTGTAGTCATAGTTCCCAACTTGTACCTACCTAGAGCCTGCCTCCCAATCCACGACTCTTAGCTCCTATGGTGGTAACCACTCCACACCTTGACCATTGAAACCATCAATCCCCAATGAACCTTTGTCACTAGTCCTCGATAACAGGGAGAACTAGGTCTACCCTTGGACCTACCCGGTTCAAGTGTAACATCCATCATGGGATTGGAAGATAACAAAAATACATCATCAAATGGACGGGCTATGTGACCTCAGAAAACACCTGGAAACCAAAATCAAACCTTAGAGACACCACTGATCTACTTAAGGAGTACAAGG
This sequence comes from Brasilioporus rufonigricans, assembly GCA_038089195.1. NCBI lineage: Eukaryota > Fungi > Basidiomycota > Agaricomycetes > Boletales > Boletaceae > Brasilioporus > Brasilioporus rufonigricans. Next base: position 15,520 of record JBBPKJ010000165.1, read on the forward strand.
TAACCAGGAACCTCCAATGAACTGTTTTACCCTCCCATTCTTGATTTTCCTCATCTTCATCTGTGCCACCCTACTTTTTGTTTCTGTTGCCCTCCTAAAAACTGTCCACCACATCTACCCTCAGTCCATCCTTTGTCACCTCATTGCATGAAACCCATCAACCACCTCTTTGCCACTTTCTCCCATCCCCAATTCCAGTATAAAGTCTTCATTCCCAGAGCTCCATTCTACCTTACCTTTCTATCCAAACATGCGTCCTCCCACTACCATTTCTGCCACATTTCTTCCTGCCCATATCACTTGTAAATATCTCTCTCCACCACCTTCTCTCGTCCTATCCAGTCATCCCTCCTCCCAGAACTGCCTTGTCGCCTTCTCTATACCAGGACCTTGGAGAACACTCCTCTTATATATAAGTTGGAGCACCTTCCTCTCTTTCCTACTCAAACTACTATCCATTCTGCACTATGTCTTTATTACCATACTCAATGAGTATTCCATACTTATCTGAACCTAAAACCTACCCATACAGACAATGCCTTCAATGTTTCCATGATTACTGCCCTTTCTACTGGCCCCATCACTGCAATTGACCTATTATGTGAACTAGGTTTTGATCAATTCTTTGCCTCTTTAAAACCTGTAGACCTTTCTGACGTTTTCTTACCTATTTTTTCTTCCCTCACCAAAGAAGAACGTGCACACTACCTGGAGTTATCCCTCATCCTCCTCTAATCGCATGGTTGACATCCCCTACCTCTTCAGTGCATAGTGAGACCTCCACCCAGATCCTCTCTCTAGATGTTCCCTCTCCCAATCATCCCACTTATCTGGATCAGCACTGGACCACTGTCCACAGACACATCCTATTCTCTCCTTTTTGTACTCTCCCATTTCCACCTTGTCTCCATCCTCCTATCAACAAATCTCAACACTGTTGCCATTCTTGCCACCAACTTGGGCACTGGAAAAGTGATTGTCCTTCCTATTCCTGCCCTCATTGCCATTTCCTTGCCCCAGGACATCTCTCCATCCATTGCCTCCTCTCTCAATGTGACTTCTGTAACTGTTGGAGCCATGGACCTCATGTCTGCCCCCACCATTGCTGCAGTAACTGTGACCAACTGGGACATATCGTTGATGATTGCACTATCAGGGACTTCAATGACAGTGAACAGATTACCTCTGGAATTGCCGATGGAGTGGACAACCCTTGAAACTCTTGTGCCAGGGTCACAAGTCTACAAAGGGGGTAATGTTATGGTCATGTGCCTATGCCATCATTTATTTCTTTTGTTCTTCCAATACAACCATCTTAATCCAATTCCACATCACAGCCTCTTCTCCTTCCTTCTCATCTTGTATCCTGATGATATCCTTGTTTCATCTCTTTTCTAGTATTGTTCTATCTGGACTCTCTCTCTCCTACAACATCTCTACTTATGATGTTGCATGCTCCCTTTCATCCATGACTAAGCTGTTTCATTTGCTGGTTTGAGTCCAGCATTCTTGCTTAGCTCATCACTTGTTCTCCTACTGGTCTGTGTGGTGATGATGTGTCCCTTTTTTCCATGTAGTGCTACAACTTTCCATGCCTGCCCTAAATCTTTGTACAATGTATATAAAACTAGCTAAAGACATCATGTATCTTTAGCTAGTTCTACACTACCTTTCCTAGCTCTCCACAATCCAGTGCTTTACCTCATCCCACGTCACCTTGCCTAAGGGTTGCCTGTTGTCTGGACCAAGTGTCCTCATCACCGCCTTCATCTAAGGCTTGTCTACCTGTTGTCAGAATTTAGTGTCCTTGTTGCCTTGTTTGCTGGACATTGTGTCTCTTCATGAGTACCTCCCAGAAGAAGAAATACTTGTCATAGCTGTGCTAGTGCTGCCTGCATCGAAGCTATCTGCATTACAAGGATGAAGAATCAGACACCATTCCAGTATCCAGTACTTTATCCACTCTCCCCTTGACAGCACTCAGTGCCATGGTATCTCAAAGCAATGGCCCTGGTGGCCAACCAGTTCCCAATGTAATTGCCTCCACATCCTCAGACATCAACTTTCTTGGTATGGATACTTCAGGGCTTGACGAATTTCCCCAACCTCCTGACCAGCTTCAGTCAGGGCCCAGCACTAGATCATCCATCAAGCATCCCTTGTCTTCATTGTCCCTGGATGAGTCTGATCATCCCTTTTCAACTCACAATGTTCCCCCTTCCACATCTTTGCCTTTCATTGCCCCATCTCACCAGAGCTCCAAATGCTTACATGTTGGGATCAATCGCTTGGAGAGTTCCAAATGTGCCCCAGCTAGTGGACAAAGGACTCTACAGACCATGCTCCTTCAAAAAATGAACTCATCCATTCACCACCTCATTGATCAAATCAGTGGTTCATTCACTGATCCTTATAGATCTGTTGCTGATGCAATTAGCATTCTAGATCACCTGGATGACCAGCTTCCTCAGCACCATTGCAACTTCTTTGAAGTTCATCTCACAAATACCCAGAACATGTCTGCTGCCATTATCTTTGTCTCAAAGAAAATTGATTCTGCACACTTGGAATATGTAGCTAATATGTACAAAGAGTATCATCATGAACCTTCCACCCCTGTAGCCAGCTTGAGTAGACTTCAGCAGTAGTTTATTTGATCATAAAATGTACTTGCATTGTGATTGCAATCTTGTTTGACAAAGTACTACATGTCAAGTCCACTCATGGAATCTACATTGAAATTGTCTGTATCAAATTCTTCTATATTGAGTCCATACACAAGACCATCCAAACCATCTTCATCCATCCACATTCATAACAAATCCTGATAATTGACCCACATTTGCTGTGCCATGTTATCCCATGCTGTGGCAGCATCAACATCTTTAGCATCTAGCTTGCCTGGATTGTATGAATCTAACAGACTGTTGTCTGAGGAATCAGTGTTGTTGTCATGCTGGTTGTGAGCGAGGATAAAATTATGGATGCAAACCAAAGCCATGGATAGACATGCTTGAACCCCCCATGTCAAACTCAGCTGGTAAAAGGAGAATATGAAAAGGGTGTTTCAGGATGCTGAAAATGCATTCAATAACATTCTGTGCCATCACATGCCGAAGGTTGAAAAGTTCCTCACAGTTTTGCAGTCTGCATGAACAGACTGAAATCAAGTAAATGAAAAAAAGAAAATGTGAAGATATAGTGGCTCAAAAAACTGTTCCAATGTTTGCATGTTTTGCACCAAATGTGATGGTGTTCAATAACACTTGATTATTATCTAATACTATGAGTGTATGAAATGTAGTACTTGCTCCTGGGTTTCTACTGCTTTGAAGTACCAGCACTGGACTGTGGAGGACTAGAACAGGATGATTTGGTCAGATGAGACTAAAATCAACAGAATTGGATCAGATGGACAAAAATATGTGCAAAAAAAGAAAGATAAGGTGATAACTTTCAAAGAGATCAAAGATACAGTGAAGTTTGAAGGAGGATTGCTTATGATATGGGACTATATTAGGTGGAATTCTGTGGGAGTTTTGAGTCAGGTTGAAGGAAGGATGAATGCCGAATAGTATATGGCAATTTTGAATGAAGGATTGTTCTAGGATTTCTGCAGATAAAATCATCTTTTAGCAGGATAATGATTCCAAGCATACTTCTAGAAGAGCTAAAATCTGGTTTGAGAAGTAAAATATCAAGCTTCTAGATTGGTCTGTTCAATCTCCAGATCTCAATCCTATTGAACACACTTGGAGTCACTTGAAAAAACACCGTTCAGATTATGAAAGGATATCTATAGAAGTTTATGAATTATAGGATAGGGTGGTAGCAGAGTGGGGAAGAATTTCTGTGGAGGAGTGTCAGAAATGGATAGAAAGCATGCCTAGAAGGATTTAAGCAGTTATCAAGGCCAAGGGAGATCATACCAAGTACTAAATACCATCTTTTGTATATAGTCAAAAAACTGTCCCAATGAGTTGTCATTTTGATATGGCCGCCAATTCACCAAATCATAACCAAATTATTTGAATCCTGGATCAGTAGAAGCCCAAGGGCAAGTATATATTTCATATACTCATAGTATTAGATAATAATCAGGTGTTATTGAACACCATCACATTTAGTACAAAACATGCAAACATTGGGACAGTTTTTTGAGCTACTGTACATACCACACACTTGCTTGACTCCACTCTGCAAGATGATAACAAGTTCCACAATAGGGAACAAGTAGATGAGGTCAAAGGGGATATTCAGCATCTGCTAAAAGGAATCTGCCAGGGGGGATGTGAAGATCAGCTATGATCATGGCATCTTAAATGTGGGAGTCTGTTGCAGACCCTTTCCAACCCATTAGCACATATGTGAACTGGAGATCAAAGTCATAGACAAAAAGGGTGTTCTATGAGAGAAAACCTTTGCAATTGTGATAGTTTGCTTGCAAAGCAAATGGCAGTGCAACAGGAATGTGGCTACCATTGATTGCACCAATAGCATTCTGAAAGTAGGAGAAAAATTTGGAGTTTTTTCAGATCTTGGATGGAATGACCTCTCCAGAAGGGAATTGGACATATACCTACCAGGATACTGTCTGATTTGAGTGTTGAAATTGCTCTCAAATGTGCCAAACTGTCAAGCTGGTGATAGACATATACAGGAAGATCACAAGTTGTTCTTGTCGGGCTTAGCAAGCATGTGTGCAGCCACAGCCATGACACTGATGCATGCAAGGCCTGACAAGGGACATTGCCTGTGTACCTGCAATTGTATGGCTTCACTGTTTCATCCATACTGCGCATATTCATTCTCCCATATTGTTGATCAACCCTTGCTGATGACCCTTTACCCCTTAGTCAGACACAGTAGTAGTTTTTCATATATAGTTTATACTGTTTGACAGAACTCCTTAGTCCATTGTACTGCATGTGACTGAGGTGAGCTTTTTATACCATAGACATTACCTACTCAGGCTGACCATATGTAGCTTGCTGTCCCTCGATAGGTAAATATGTAATATAGTCCATTGTACCACACATGACTGAGTTAGCTGTTCCTCAATAGCCGCATGCCATCTCTAGTGCATATTTCTACAGTTCTTCTAGGGTGACATGCTTGGAGTCTGTCACTCTCATGAATCATAGTTTCCTGATCAGCTGCAAAAAGACAACCTTGCACACTCCAAGTTCTGACCAAATATGATCTGGGTAACCACAAAGCAGTTCAAGGATCCACTGGTATCCAGTAAGGGCAGATGTATGATATGGCATAGAAGTTGTCCTGGTTCCCAATAGAGTTCAAAGACAGCAAAAAGAAGAATTTGAATGAGACTGAGGATTCATTGAAGATGCTCCTTGCATTGCTGATAAATCACAAGGGCCTCAGATATCAAGGGGGGCATACCAGTACACCACAGCAGATAGGCAAATCTCCACTTGAACCACAGATGACAATGCCAGAGTTAACAAACAAAGCCAAGCACTGAGGTTATTAACTTTTGTGTTTCTATCCAGGCTTTTAGGAATATTAGTGTTGTTTGTCTAGTAAACTAAAGTAAACTCAAAATGAAGTGGAACACAGGCAAAAGCGGTCTAACATTTTTGAACTAGCTCTAAGTGTCAGTGAACATGTTGTAAGGTATCTTGTAGGGATTTACATGGTCATTTTTAATAATGTTGGACTCAATGAGTGATCAGCCTACAAAACTAAATCACTTGTTGTGCTGCCTGCAGTGCTAACCTGAAACCTGACAAGATCCCTTGATGCCTCATAATATTGTCATGCATCATTCATACCATTTGCAAGAATGTATGTAGTGTGATGATATCTGAGGTCAGCCCCTACCAGTGTACTGCCAAGTGCAAACATACAGTCTAAAAGGGTGCCATATTGGATTTTAAAAAACAAACGGAGACATTGAAATATAACAGAGCACCAGTGATGTAGATAACAGTGATGATCCATCTCCACCAATGAATCTAAACTTGTTCTAGGAGAATCTGGGACAAAAGCATGTCAACAATTGGCTAAACATTTCCAAATGTTAGACAAGCAGGCAGGTTGAATCTATCTAGAAGGCTTACAATTTTGGATGTAATCAAGTGACCAATCCTGATCAACCAAAGTTGGTGCCCAGGGAAAGACTAGAGCTGCCAAGGGCTCCACTGATAATAAGGATATCGTTGGTGGCTGAATCTTGTGCACTCTTTAGACAACATTTAGTACTACTGGATATCAAAATTTGTACCTTGATCCTGTCCAACAGGACCTACATTTGGGATAGGAATGGCAGCAGTAAGGGTAAGGTATAACATGAAAGTGATGAGCGAGGATGTGAGGTGCATGTTGATTGAGTAAGGATTGACTGGGTGTGAATGCAATGCTGGGGGGTCAGAAGGTATTAAAAACCTGTCATTCATAGGATGTTTGACCATTTATAAACCCTGGGGAAGCAAGCAACATCCAAAGTGGATTACCAAACTCTGACAATATGGATTAGTCACACCACTCATACATGTGTCATCATGTCCAAGTGATTCAAGGGTTGTCTGATACCATAGGTGTCAAGAACTGGAGGTCTTCAAGAAATCTGGTGGTTGTGAGAACATGGCAACAAATGAATTCCTGTTCAGGAATCAGAATGCACCAATTGTGCAGGTTCTGAAAGGGAACACTAACAAAAGGAACTTGAATCCAGAAGTTATTTTGCACCTTCAATCTGGTCCTGACTTCTAAAGCCCAGTGAAAAATCAATATCTGGAAATAGTGGCACAGCTATGGAGATATAACAGAGAGCAGATGTGATCTACCTGTGTGTACCCATATCCAGTTGAATGTATTATATGTGTTTACAGTAGATTTCAGTAGACTAGAGTAATTGGGTTGTATTACTGGTATCTACTATGCTTGAATACAGTCCATGCCTGGGCAAACTGTATCCTCTCTAAGTCCTGGATTTATATACTTGCATACAATTTTGCATAAAGCAATCATCTCCCAAGCATGCCAGTGGAGTGGTGGTGTGCCTGTCACAGGTATTGTCAAGGAAACCACACCTGAGTCAAGTCAAAACACACCTGATACCAACACCTACAGCATGCTTTGGACAACACTGAAATGGAAGCCATATGATTGGCATACCTATCAGATCAATTTCGCATCTGGTGTCCTGATCCTACTCCAAGTTCTTCTAGGCAGCCTCTAGCAGAACTTGATCCAAATAGCCCATAATCTGCACAACATTGTCACATAAACACAGGTGACAAGGTATGTCAGACATTTAGAATCTATGCACTCACCTTATGTTATTGAATGCTGGTCCTACTAATATGGGAACCAGCTGTTGAACAACCTGACATCTCACAATGATGATCACCTACTTGGACCACATACCTTTGACTTTGACTTAGATTTCAATAATCCTGGTGGAGATAACCAAGGTCAAGATAATTATCAGAGCAATAATCCACACATTGCGTCCAATCAAGGAAATGACCGGTCCAATAACAACGACAATGCTGGCCACAGAGACAATCAGGATGAGTGCAAGACAGACACCTTCTTCAGCATCTTCACCTCTTGCTGCCCTTGATCTCACTAAGCTTGAGCAGGCTACTCACCTATAGTCTCTCCAGCAGGATATATGCATTTCATCCAATCACTACAAGAAGTGAAACTCGATGACCCTGGCAGATTATCTCATGATTAGCTCACTCGTCTTCAAAATCCCTTCAAAACACCCCTAGAGATTAAGGACAGTGCTGTCGAACTTGCACTCAAGATGTTCCTCACACTCAAACATTCTTCCCAGCAGGCTTACACAAATATTGCACTCACAATCAAGGAGTGCTTCCCAGACACAAAGATCTGGTTGCTTTATCAGATCAAGAAAACTCTTGCTGATCTTACTAGAGTCACACCACTACTGATGGATATGTATATCAACAGTTGTGTGACTTATGCTGGCCCATTTGCTGACCTAGAGCAATGTCCAAAGTGCCTGGAACACCACTATGATCTTGCTAGCACTGGCTCTAGCAAGTCCTGTGCAGTTTTCAACACTATCCCAATCAGGCCACAGTTACAGGCACTCTATCACAACCACGAGACTGCCATCAAGCTATGCTTGTAGAAATATACACTATAGATGGCATGCAGCTATCAAGGGACAGCGTTCTCAGTTGCATGTGGTACAATGGACTATATTGAATGTTTACCTATTGAGGGACAGCATTCTACATATGGTAAGCTCAAGTAGGTAAAGAATACAATATGAAAAGCTCACCTTAGTCGCATGCAGTACAACAGACTAAGGAGTTCTGTCAAACATTATAAACTATATACAAAAAAACTACTACTGTGTCCAACTAAGGAGTAAAGGGTCATCAGCAAGGGCTGATCAAAAATATGGGAAAATGAATATATGTGGTATAGATGAAACAGTGAAGCCATATGATTGCAGGTACACAGGTGATGTCCCTTGTCAGGCCCTGCATGCATCACTGTGTGTGTGCTTGCTAATCCTGACAACACTATCACAAGGAACATACACAGGAGATCTTTGACAAGCTCAGGTGCAGTGGCATGTCCCTGACACATATGGTGATATTCTCACTGGCATGGCCTATCTTGAGGTCTATCAAAATAACTGCATTGGTGACAACAACATCTTGCTTATCTTTGTGATCAATGGTGCTCAGCTTTATGAGAAAAAGGAAACTGACTGTTGGATCTACATTTGGATCATTCTTGAACATGTGCCCAATGAGCACTACAAGAAGAAGAATGTGCTACTGGGCATGATGATTCCCAGACCCAAGAAGTCAGGGTACATTGAGTCATTCCTGTACTTTCTGGTTATCTTACATACTAATCCCTCTTCTAGGACATTATGTGCCTACTGTTGGATTGCACAGGTCAAAGCAGGTGGTGGCACAGGTGCTGAGTTCACTTTGTACTGGAAAACTATGCCAGAGGCTAAAAAGATGGTGGCATCTATCCATGTTTGATTCTTGACTAATTAGCTAATAGTCTTCAATAGCAATATGCAGAAGAATGCAAAAGCTTGGTGAGTGCATTCAGTTCTACTTAGTGTGTGCTGTGGATCTGAACTTGTGACCTTGCTAGATTGCAGTGCACATCATACAGCAAGGACATTGTCAACTCACTTGCACAAGGAAGACTATATTAAGGTGGTGAAATGGGTAGCAGTGATGGGAAATGGGTAGGTGGCTAGGGGTATACAAGAGTCAATACAGGTAGGAACAGGTAGAGGATGAATGGTATACACAAATGGAAATGCATAGATTTCAGTATATGGGGCTGATTGCAAGCACAAATGAGCAAGATCTATGGAAATGTAGGCAATACTTTGGGGCAGATATGGATATATGCAAGTAGATTGTGAGCAGCCATGCTATGGAAGTACCATTTATGGAGATAGACTAACTAGTTATTTTTCCATCAATTCAAAGATATCTGGGTACTCTGGAAGTGTACTATGTGTGCCATTTGCTATGTGGTGCTACCATAGCCTATGGTCTATATCTCCATAGCTGTGCCACTATTTCCAGATATTGACTTTTCACTGGGCCTGAAGCCTCAGGAGCACCCAAGGCCGCATCCTGGCTCAACACCACCTATTATCTCTGCAGTACACCTCAAACTTGCTTCAGCCAGTTCAGGTCTTTGCCAACTATGGTTAAATAGCCATATCATAATGGGTAGAGACCAAGGAACCTAGGAGTGGGACACATTGTATTGTAGTGATGTTCATTGCAAAGTTCATCAGGAATTTTACAAAAATCTAATTTGAGCTTATTGCAGCTATCTTGACTTGTTGCAACTAATTACAGCTAAGCAACATCTCGCTTAGTGTCACTTAGCTGTAATTAGTCACAATGAGTCACAATAGCTGTAATAAGCACAAATTAGATTCTTGTAAAATTCCTGATGTTGATTGATTCATACATCTGAACCCTTGCAGTGGTGAGTACAGCAAAGGTAACCCTAAGCAGAAAGAGACTGTACAACGGATTTCTCCGGGCCGTGAAGCATCAAGGATGCTTCCATCATCAGAAGGTTTGATCATGTGCTGGCAATGTCTGAAGGGCCACAGGTCCACCCATATAGAAGGCTGCCAGCACAAACCTATAAATGGATGGCTTATGGTACATAGCTATGATGGGTGAGAAGACGCATCGTACTATGACTGGTTCACTTGCTTAATTTGCATGAATGTGGGTTCATTACAGTAATACAACATCCTTTTGCCAATGCACCAGTCTGGGAACAAAGCACTCTCATTCGTGTCCACCCTTTGCCCGACCAAATAAAAAGAAAATTACATGGTGAGTGAAGGCACATGACTGAAAGTGCCATACAGAGCTCTGTGGAAAATCAGACTACACGATCTCCTCAATCTGGCCATCAACATCCCCTTTGATCCTCACTGGTAACCCCACAAACTTTGTCTGAAGCGCCTCATACTTTCTCCTCTGCACCATGGACACATTTGGCCCAACCTTGTCCACCACACCCACAAACTCTTCCATTGTGACCACCACCCTCAGCTCTGCTTCCCCCTGTCCACATCCACGCTCATCCAAGGCCCCTTCCATTTCCATCTCTTCAAGCAACCCCAACACACGCCATAATGCGATTACTCCTGCTTCCCTCACTACAGCCACTAAATCTGCCCCACAATACCCTTCACATCGCTCCCTCACCAACTTCTCCACACCATCCCTGGCGTCTTCACTGTCATCCCCCTCAGCCACTGGTATCCTCTTCATCAACATTCACAAAATCTCGACACGCTCCAAGGCCATGGGCAGATTGACATATAAAAGCTTGTCAAGTTGCCCTGGATGGACCATTGCAGGATCGATCATATCTGGTCTGTTTGTTGCACCGATGACATAAACAGATTTGTGGAAATCGAGGCCGTTGAGCTTGGTAAGCAGGGTATTGACAACACGCACAAACGAGTCTGACTATCATGCATGGTGTTGGTCAAAGGCAAAGAAACTATGAGGAAAGGTAAAAAAGAGCATACCAGACTGTCGTCGCGCCTCAGTACCAAGGCATCGAGCTCATCGAAAAAGACAACACACAGCGACGATGTGCATGCATGCGAAAATACTTGCCTGACCACATGTTCACTCTCACCAACATACTGCCCTATGCCGTATCGCCGTTAGTCAAGGTCTGGCCCACCAACATCAAATGCAACCCACCTTATTCAACAACTCCAGGCCCTTCACGCTAATGGAATTCGCTCTCAACTCATTGGCAACTGCTTTCATAACCAACGTCTTGCCACACCCAGGAAGTCCCCAAAGCAACACTCCACAGGCAGCCTTGATCTCCATCATCCTAAACAGCTCAGATTGTCATATTGGCTGGATGATTGCCATTTGCAGTTCTTCTTGTATGCCATGCAGTGCACCAATGTCGGACCATGTGACATCCAGGACTGTTGCAAATTCTTCTCGTTTCGAGGAAGGCTGGACCTGGGAGAGTGTAGAGTGGAAATCATAGGATGTGATGCACAGGGGTGTGAGTTTGGATTCTGTCAACAGAGATGGATGCACAGTCAGGAAATATGCAATAGAACTTGAGGAGAGGTAGTTGATGAGAGATGTAAATGGTCGACTAGAATTTGAAGGTGGGGATGCCTCCATCAGTGTCAGAGCGGAATCAATGATCATGGGGACATCATTGTTGTTCACAGTCATTTCCGGTGCATCTCATAGGACTATATTTCTTTTGGAGAGTTCTTTGAACATTCGTTTTACCGCAATGATGCCAGCTGCTCCTGTCAATGCTGACAGATCTGCACCAACATATCCTGGGGTTGCTTTTGCAAGGGATGCATAGTCAAAATCGCCTTCCAGTCGAAGTTTGGCACATAGCACACGGAGTATTCTGGGTTTGCAAACATGACTAAAGACAAAGTAAACTAACTACTGTCCAATGTAGGTATGCTTATGTAAGCTACCAAAATAGCATACTAGCTAAATATCCAACACTCCCCCTCAAACATGAGGTAGTGTTTGCCTATATGTAGCATCTATAGCAGAGGTGAAGTAGATATCTTGAAATACTCCATTAAAGTGGATGTATGTAGGTGTGTCTATAGTATGTATATCATGTGTGTGAGGTGGTTGCAATGCTGTGCTCAAGCGGTTACTTGATATGGTAAGTTGTGGCTTGGCTATCATAGTGCTATTGCTGCTGTGCATGTGGTTGTCCTAGATTGTCGTTGGTGGTGCCATCCTTGTATTTCATGTGTGGGAATCACTTCCCCAGATATGGCCTCGACGCAGTTCCCTGACTGGGTAAGTCAATTGCTTCCTCCTGACTCTTCTAGATCATGATTTCATCTGGCCTCAACGACGTGGTGGATCTGGGTGGTCGCTAGGTTGTCTGTAGTGATGTGAAGGTGGTGTGGATGGCCTAGGTACGTCCGTCGTTGAACGGTTGCGCTTCCTGTGTTGACTTGACTGGTTGCCAGCTAGCATCTTCATTTCAACTCGTTTCGAGTCGTGGCATGCAATGCTTGTTATGCTGCCTGTTCTCCATCGTCCTCCATTGTATATGACACCATCTACATCATTCTTGCGCTTCAAATCGCACTTGACCACTCTCAACACCTTCTGGACCTCAATATGGCCTTCTGGGTCTGTAGTGTGTTCGTTTTGATGAAGTGCTCAGTTCTAGCATCCGTGGAGTGTTCCTGGTGAGTCATAGAGCCTTTCCGTACCGTAGCTTTGCCACCTGGATTGTCCAGCTTGACTGGAGCTCCCTGAGGTGAGTTCTTCTCCTTCTGGGGCTCCAAGTGGTCATGTTCGCATTCTGACGCTGCTGCCAGCTTCTTTGGCCTGTCCCTGTCATCCTCGTCGTGTCTTGACATCACTGACATGTCTGCTTCGCCTCTTGGCTTGGCCTGCTCGTCTGGAGCAACCTCTGGTGAGTTCTTTTTCTTCCCCTGCTCCAGATGTTCTTGCTAATGTTCTGATATGTTCTGCAGGTCCTTGGGTCAGTCCCTTGGATCCTCATCACGTCCAGAAGCGCCTGGCACATCCGTTTTGGCTCTGGTTAGGGGGGAGCACTGTAAGTGAAGCGAGCAGTGTGACTTGGGCAGTGGTGGTTGAGGTTCGAGAATAGAAAACAGTGCCATCCTGAGAGGACTGTGCACAACTGTTTCGTCATTCGACTCATCAGTTCTATTCCGATGTATTAGAGACACAAGTTGTGCCATGAACCTTTTATATTAGATATTCAGGCGGAGACTGTTATGCAGTTAGCGTTTGACATGTGAAAACCGGGTACTCAATGTTTTTCCAATCTAACAATACTAAGATCTTTGAGTAACCCAGGAACAGCCTTCCAGTCAGCATGGGCAACACACTGGCAACTCGTTTTTGGTCTGGAACTGACATCTTGGAACGTGTTCTCACTGTACAGGCTCCCATGCCAGAAAATGGGGATGGATCATTGGGTCCTTGAATGCTGGGTGGCATGGTTGTGAGCATGAAGCACAAGCTGTGGAAAGTAGTATCTGGTTGCTGGAGGCGAGAGGGTGCTAGACTGTGAAAGACCCAGACCTTTATCAGAACTGTGGATTCCATGGTTCCATCAAATACCAGTTGTTTGGTATAGGATTCTCAGTCCTTTTGTTAGTACCTTAATCACATGATCTGTCAAACCTTATTTCGTGTGAAAATTCACTCGTCCAGTGGAGATTACCATGAGAACGGTCCAGATCCATTCAGAAGTTGGACTGGGTGTTTAGCTGAGTCACATGACTTCATATATTTCTCCAGTAGGATTAAATAGCCAGGGGTTGGCACGGAATGCTGGAGAGTGCCTTGGTTAGGGGGGCCGATGAGGCCACCAAAGGCAGCCAAGGAGGACCACTCCTACTCAATGATCAGCCAATCTGCCTATTCCGGGCAAGTAGATCTCCTTCTTCAGAAATTCCCACATATTGATAGATTTTTTTAGGATGGACCTTGGTGGACTTTCTCTCTTTAGACCCTAACCCTAAAATAGGGTTTAATTTATGGACTTTAGAATTAGGATATATGATAGAGTAACAGAGTGGGTGTGAATGGGGTCTGCTTGTGCTGCCCCTGCTGTTGGGACCCAGCACAAGCAGACCCCATTCACACCCACTCTGTTGGTGGACCAACACCATGGGCAGGCACTAGCAGACCCCATTCACACCATCCACTCTGTTGGTGGACCAACAGCATTGGCAGGTGCAACCAGACCCCATTCACACCCACTCTGTTGGTGGACCAACAGCATGGGCAGGCACAAGTGGACCTCATTCACACCCACTCTGTTGGTAGACCAACAGCATCAGCAGACACAACCAGACCCCATTCACACCCACTCTCTCAGTGGACCAATAGCATGGGCAACACAAGCAGATCCCATTCACACCCACTCTGTTGGTGGACCAACAGCATTGGCAGGTGCAACCAAACCCCATTCACATCCACTCTGTTGGTGGACCAACAGCATGGGCAGCACAAGCAGACCCCATTCACACCCACTCTGTTGATGGACCAATCACATAGGCAGCACAAGCAGACCCCATTCACACCCACTCTGTTGTTGATGGACTTCCAGGACAAGGACACAGGATTCATCCAGCAGAGTGACATAAAATGTGGTTGGAGTGGTGTCACCAGTTTTGAAATGGACAGAGAGGTCAATGTCTTGGTAAATGGTGGAATTCAATGGTTCATCATACAGTTGGAGTTGGAGTGAAGGAATGGAGTAGGTCAAAAGACCATGTTTTTTCATGAAGATGGAATCCATGAAGCAATTGGAGGATCCAGAATCTATGAGAGCTGGAAAAGGCATGATTTTGAGGGACAGGAAGGAAACAGAGGGCATAAGGGATCATGGGTCCAAAAGAGCAGATGTATTTGGTTAAATTTTCTTTTGTGCATAAAAGGAGTCAACACAGCCTCCAGTTCATGTGGAGTTATGCAGGCTGCTGCCTATTTTTTAACCTTTGGAGCAGAAGCCTCCAGTTTAGCTTTCAGAGTTGCTGTCTTAGCTGTATGTCCCTTGGTTGTGTTTTATGTGGCCTTTGGATAATTCTTGGCCCTATTGTCATCTCCAGTGCAGATTATACAAAGCTTGTTGTCAAAATGCTGCTTATATTCCTTGGGAGTGAGTTTGCCATCCTTGCCAAGCTTGAAAGACAAGTCCAACTTCAGTGCAGCAGACATTTTGTTGGAATTGCTGGTGTTGGAAGACTTGGAGTTATTGTTATTAGACTTTCCCTTCAACTCCTTGGAGCTGGAGGTGCTAGCAGAGTTGCAAGATGGAGTGGAGAATTTGTTAGAGGTCTTGGAGGTGTTGTTCTTAGAGGATTTCACCTGACAACTAACCGGTCCAGTTTGAACCATTTCAATGCCATATCCTTAAGGTAAGACTGGGCAGAGGTAACTTCAGCACAGTTGGTAGTGAAAGCTTTGGAGTGGTCTTGGAAGTTGAGTTCACATTGACTAGGAAAACCTGGAGTTTGTGGAGGTCAGTTCTGTCAAACTGGTCTGATTCCCAGACTTTGGTCCATGGTAAGTGCTTTGGCTTGTGACAAGTGGAGCAAGGTAAGCTTTGAATGGCACAAGCTAAGTTGCCAAACATGCTGCATGGAACTGGCTCTTCATCTGAGGAAGGGTTAAACTCATCATCAGGGATATCACTGTCAGATGGGTCATCTTTGGGGTTGCTTGGAGGGTTGTCCAGAGAGTCAGAGTGAAACATGTGATCTATAGGAGTATGGAGTGATGGTGAGCTTGGAAGAAGAACCTTGGTGCCATCAGGGACTTTCTTGATGCAGGCTCCTGGAGGCAGGAATTGTGGGGGTGCAGGGGCCTGAGAGGCTGATATCTAGTGGAGAAACTCTGAAATTTGTTGATAAGGTCTGGGCCTCTGCAGCTACTGCTGAAAGTACAGAGGGCATTGTGCACATCAGTGAATGCATGAGAACAAGAGCAAGTGACAATAGTTGCCATGATGAGACTCTATGCAAGTGGAGTCTGAATATACTATTAAACTTGAGTGATGTGCTCTGAGTGTAACTCTGGAATGCCAGAGTTGTTGTATTGGTTGGTCCAGGACTTGGCTTCACCTTATGTGATGCACCTTACATAGCTCTGGTGTCCTGATTTTGGAGGGTTGGAGGGTCAGAGGTCAGATGAGAGTTACTAAGAACTCAAGTTGAACAGACAACAAACAAGATGAGGAGAGTCAAGTTCAGTTGGGCAGAGTAGAGTGGAAACAGACAGAGGTGGAGAATGTCAAGTTCTATTAATATTCAGACTGAGGTATACAGGACAGAAGTATAGAGATTATATAATAAGTTGGAGGTGGATTACAAAGATGGAAATGAGATTGCATAGACATACAATCTGCAAAGGTACAGAGGTGAAACAGGAGTAATGGAGTATCAAGGTAAAACAAGAATGGAGAGATGTCAGAGTGACATTGGAATGGAGATGTCAAGATGATGTATGAATGAAGATGTCTGAGTGACATAGGAACTGAGATGTCAAGGTGAAACATATTTGGAGATGTAAGTATAGAAGAGTGGAATTGGTGTGGGGTAAAGAAGACAAGACTTAGCAAGTAAGAGTAGTCCAGAGGACTGGAGTTTGACTTGGTAAAATCTGGTACATGACATACCTCCATTTCTACATCATCCTGACATCTCCATTCCTATGTCACTCTGACATCTCTCCATTCTTGTTTTATCTTGACATTCTGTTACTTCTATTTCACCTCTGTATCTTCACACATTGTATGTCTAACAAATCTTATTTCCATCTTAGTAATCCATCTCCAACTTAGTATATAATCTCTATACTTCTGTCCTATATACCTTAGTCTGAATTCCAGTAGAACTTGACATTCTTTACCTCTGTCCATCTCCATTCCACCCCACCTGACTCAACTTGACTCTCCTCATCTTGTTTGTCATCTCTTCAACTTGAGTTCTTAGTAGCTCTCCTCTGACCTCTGACTCTTTGAAATTGGGACACTGGACCTATGCAAGGTCCACCATATAAGGTGAAACCAAGTCCCAGACCAACTCATATATCAACTCTGGCATTCCAGAGTTACTAAGAATACATCATCTGAGTTTAACATCACAGAAGGAAAGTACAGTGAGCAACAAAACCATTGCAATAATTGCAACACTTTGATTATTGAGCTCATATCTAGTGGACCTGTTGTGGCTATCTGAGGATAGACATAGCCTCAATAGTCTGTGGGTCACAGGTTTCTGCTATTGTTTATACAGAAAGATATCCTTGGTCTAGTTCAAGGATTCAAGGGTTTGTTTCAAAGGGTTCAATGGTAGCCCTCACTCCTGAGTAGAGGGGAGTCTCTTGGTAGTCAAGGGGTAAGATTGAAGGAGATCTAGAGTAGGGTTATAGGATATTATACAAGGGTTTATATTCTCCTAGTATTAGTTGAGGGCAGGCATATGAATAAGCAATGAACAAGCAAAGTGAGTCATTGATGAGTGATTAATGACTAATGAGAATGAAGTAATCAGCCAATTAGTAATATATGTTAACTAAGTGAGAAAGCATGACTCAAACATGCAAAGGTAAGATACTTAGCCAATGGGAAAACAAAGGAAAAGAGAATGAGTTATGAGAATTGGAAAGAAAAGAGATGAGTCATAACATAACCACCTTTATATGCTTGAATACCAAGTCAAGCTTTCACATCTCTAGATAATGTTCCACTGGGGAGTTGGTCATGTTGGTATAAGAGTCATAACATAACCACCTTTATATGCTTGAATACCAAGTCAAGCTTTCACATCTCTAGATAATGTTCCACTGGGGAGTTGGTCATGTTGGTATAAGCATTGTCATTGTAGATGTCATCTTCTGGGGACAGGGAGTGAGGTCTAGGAGAGTACCATCCTGTGGTAATATGAGCTATCAAGGATGGGTTGCGCATGTAAAGGAGAGCTGCTGCATCTAGGATGATAGGAAGGTGGTTGAGATCAGTGAGAACTGGAACAAAAGGAGCTAAAGGAAAGAGGAGTGAGTTTGACACATCAAGCAGGGCATCCATTCTGAGGGTGTCCAGGCTGCCATTGGAGGTAATTGGGGTATTGGTATATGGAACATTGGTAATACATTTCATGGTATCTAGAATGATTGAGAAGTAGAGGTTGATTTTTTCCAGCAACATGCCAGGCATATTTGGTTTATTCTAGCATTTATAGTTCCTCTGATGCAGATGAGGTAGATGGAATGGGCATCACTATAGGAGAATGATTTTCTCTAGAGAGTTCTTGAAGATATCTATTGAGGTCAATAAGGAATTCCCTGATTTCCAGCTGATGGACAAGAAGGATCAGGAAAGTGGAGAGATTGGAGCAGACATTAGCAATAACAGTGGACAAAAAGGCATTTCCTGGGTCCTGGGATGAGGGATATTCTATGAAGAGATGATGAAGCTAGAGGAAGGATTTGTAGAGAGCCAGGGGAGGAAATCTGATATCTTGATGTGCAGTGATTGAAATGGCAAGGTGAGCATCTCAAGCATAGGAAAGTATTCTGTTAGCATAGGTTTTGTCTGGCAGTTCTGAACAAATATGATGGGCATAGATATGGAGATCAACTGACTTAACAGATTATCTAGATGGTGAGAGTTTGATGGAGCTTGGCATGTGAACTGTTACGACTATTTGAGAATAGGCATATCCTCGAAAGGCCTGGGTTCAATGATTCAAAGGTTCCAGCTGTTGTTTATACTGGGTTAGTACTTGGTCTAGACAAGTATGCGATTCTGAGGTTCAAAGGGTTCTGTGATAGCTCTCACTCAAGAGTAGAGAGGAGTCTCTTAGTTAAAGGGGATAGGATTCAAGGAGATCTAGACTAGAGTTACAAGGTATGATACGAAGGTTTATATATCCTAGGTATTGGTTAAGGGCAAGCATATTGGTAAACGATGAATAAGCGGGTCAAGTCAGCAACAAGTAATTGATGACTAATTAAGATAGAATAATCGGCTGATTAGTAAAACAGTGTGACTAAGAGAGAAGGCACGACTCTAACCTGCGAAATAAAGTACTTAGCCAAGTGTAAGAGAAAGTGGGAAGAAGGAAAAGAGTAATCATAACATAACCCCCTTTGTATGCTTGAACACCAAGTCAAGCTTTCACAAATCAAGGTAGTGGCCAGTTGGAGATCCTGTCATATTGGTGTATGTGGTATCATCATAAACATCATCTGCTGGGGAAGAAGATCGAGGAACTAGGGGACGTCTTCCAGTGGATATTCTAGCAGTGAGTGGTCAGTTAGAGGTTCTCCTAGGTCTGGAAGAATTGCTTCATCGGGAATAGTAGGATAGAGGTTGTGAACAGGATTGACCTGAGGAAGAGGAGCTGGAAGACAGGGGTGTGTTGCGTTGACAGGCAGAGCATCGCCCTTGGGTGTGTCCTGGTTGCCAGTTAAGACAGTTTGGACATTGATAGGCTGGGCAGTGGATGCAAGTATGACCCAGGTGATGACATTGATAGCAAGTTTCCAGGTAACAAGAGTGGTTAGGAGGTAGAGGTTGGTTCCACTCAGTGATATGCCAGGCATATTCAGTCCATTCTAGTACCCGAAGTTCTTCTGCATCTAGGGGGGATGAAGAGGCAGATGGAGGTGAGGCGATTGGCAGGGCTACCGGAGAGTGAGCTTCTCTGCCTAGTTCTTGTAGGTATCTGTCTAAGTCTACCAGGAATTCTCCCATCTTGAGTTGATGAGTGAGGAGGGTTAGAGAGGCGGTGAGATTGGAGTTGACATTGGCAATGATGGTAGACAGGAAGGCATATCCTGGGTCATGGGACTGTGGATTTCCTACAGAGAGTCAATGGAGTTGGAGAAACGCTTCATAGATGGCGAGTAAGGGGGATCCAATGTCCAGGTGGGAGGTGATAGGTATGGTGAGATGGACATCTCGGGTGTAAGCAAGAAGTTGTTCAGCATAGATCTCACTGGGTAATTCTGAGCATACTTGGTGGGCATAGATAGGTAGGTCCACTGATTCCACAGGGGGATTATATTGTGATTGTTCTGTGAAGAGTGGATGATGGACGGTGATGACACTCCATCCAGGAATGGCCTGGGTGGAAGACATTGTGATAGAAGACTTGGTGGTGGAGAGGCCAGAGGGGGAGGTAGGGCGAGAGGCCATATTTTTGTATGAAGGTTAATGGTTTAGAAATTTTGAATGAAGAGCAATGAGGATTACTATGAGAATGAATCCAAGGATTTCAAAAAGAAGAATGAGAGCAAGAAATTGAAGGTAATGGTCTTGTTTTTGTATCATGCAGGGGAGCACTCATGTAGAGGCTCCTCGTCCTGAGGGTTTTTTTTTTGAAGGGAAGACAGTGGAGTGTTGTTTTTTATAGTCTTCCAGAGTGGACTTGGAATGTTTCAAATTTGCTTCTGGTTCCCATGAGTCATCAGCGGCGGTGTATCCTTTCCATCAGATCAGGAATCAGAATCCCATTGGAGTTTTCCTGTGTTTCTACTTCGAATTCTTCATTTCTGTCGACAAGATCAGGAGGGGGTTTCAGGAAGTGCTGTCTGTGGACTTCATTTTCTTTATATGGAGTTAAAAGAGAAGCATGGAAAATGGGGTGGATTTTGTTCTATGCGGTGGGAAAACGGAGTTGGTAAGTGATTGGGGATAAAACTTTCATGATAATAAAGGGTCCTTCTCTCTTTGGTGCGAACTTCGGGTTTGGATGTGATCGTTTGAGGTTTCGGGCTTCTAGCCATACCTTTTGTCTGAGGTGGAAGGGAATGAATGGTTTCTTTATTCAGGATAGCATGGTTTGTTGGGCAAGATGGTGAGCCGCTAATGCTTCATTTCTTGCAGTTGTGAGGGCTTTAATGCGGGTTTCAGTGGCAGGCACATTTGAGGAGATAAGGACAGTTGGAAATGGACGAGGTTCATATCCCATCATGAGGGAAAATGGGGATTGGCCGGTGATGGAGTGAGGTCGGTGATTATGTGTAAATTCCGCCATGGAGATATGTTCTGTCCAGGTTGAGGGTTGATCTCCGCAGAAGATTTGAAGATAAGTTTTGATCTCTTGGTTGACTCTTTTTGTTTCTCCATCAGTTTGTGGATGGTAAGCAGTTGATAGGGAGAGGTCATATCCTAGGAGTTTTCCAAGTGCCCTTGCACAGGACAATGTGAATTGGGGTCCTCTATCTGACATAATTTTGTCATATAGTCTGAAACAGGTAAAACCTTTGTGATAGAAGAGTAAAGCAATTCCTTCAGCAGTGACAGATTTCTTGGTTGGTGTCACATACCAGATTCACCGAGCCAAACTCTGGTCCTCCGGACTCAACTCCGAACTATCTTATTCACCTCTGGACCTTCTTTACTTGTTAAGTCTTGTTTTCCTTACTCTGGACCAACTCCGGACTTCCATTACTTATCTCTTTGATATGTTTCACCTTGACACCTCAGTTCCTCTGTCTTCCTGACATCTCTGTTCCTATGTTACTCTGACATCTCTCCATTCTGTTTTATCTTGACACTCTGTCACTCCTGTTTCACCTCTGTATCTTTGCACATTGTATGTCTACCCGATCTTGTTTCTACCTTAGTAATCCACCTCCGATTTACTATATAAACTCCGTATTTCTGTCTTGTATACCTCAGTCTGAATATCAACAGAACTTGATGTTCTCCACCTGCGTCTGTTCCACTCTACTCTGTTAGACTGAACTTGACTCTTCTCATCTTGTTTGTCGCCCCTTTGACTTGAGTTCATAGTAACTCTCATCTGACCTCCGACCCTCCGATCTCCGAAATCGGGACACTGGACCTATGCAAGGCACACCACATAAGATGAAGCCAAGTCTTGGACCAACCAAATATAACAACTCCGGGGTTCCAGAGTTACACTCAGGGCACGTCAACCGAGTTTAACAGTATATTCAGACTCCACTTCCATAGAGTCATCATGGCAACTAGAGTCACTCGCTCTCATTCTCATGCATTCACTGATGCACATGATACCCTCCATACTTTTAGCAGTAGTCGCAGAGGCCTGGACATTGTCAACCAATTTCGGAGTTTCTCCGCTAGACGTACTCCAGGCTCAGCCTCTCAGGCCCCTGCCCCACCACAATCCCTGACCCTAGGAGCTCACATTGAGGAAGTTCCCAATGGCACTGAGGTTCCTCTTCCAAGCTCACCATTACTCCATACTCCGATAGATCACACCTTTCACTCTCCGGACAATCCCCCAAGTGACCCCGGAGATGACCCATCTGATGGTGATATCCCTGATGATGAGTTTAACCCTTCTTCAGATGAAGAGCAAGTCCCATGCAGCACATTTGGCAACTTAGCTAGTGCCATTCATAGCCTTGCTCGCTCCTCTCATCACAAACCCAAGCATACACAACGGACCAAAGTCAGGGAACTGGACCAGTTTGATGGCACTGACCCCTGCAAACTCTGGGTTCTCCTAGTCCAATGTGAACTCAATTTCCAAAACTATCTCAAGGCTTTCGCCACTGATCGTCCCAAAGTTACCTTTGCCCAGTTTTACCTTAAAGGTATGGGATTGGAATGGTTCGAACCGGTCCTCCTCCAGATGGAAGATCTGGCACTCTGTTCAATCTGGATGGACAACTACAAAGAGTTTGTCCTGGAGCTCCAGACCAATTTCAGACCGCATGACCCTGTTGGAGATGCAGAGCATCAGCTTGATAACCTGGCTATGAGGGATGGCCAGAAAATCAATAAGTATGTTGTCAAATTTAACAGGATTGCATTCCAAGTCCAGAGCTGTGGAGAAGGTGCTCTCCAGCATCATTTCTATAACGGACTTCCAGACTGTATCAAGCACGAGATCTCACAAGTTGGAAAACCTCCTACTCTTGCAGAACTCCGCCAACTTGCACAAGCTATTGACACATATTACTGTGAGTGTAAATCAGAAGTTAGTCGCCAGGCAAAGTCCTCTAACAACAACGCCTCCAAAGGTTCTGACAAAACCTCCACTCCATATGGCAACTCTGCTAGCACCTCCGGCTCCAAGGAGTTGAAGGGCAAGTCTAATAACAAGAACACCAAGTTGTCTAATTCCAGCAATTCCACCAAAACATCTGCTACACTGAAGTTGGACTTGTTGTCCAAGCTCAGCAAGGATGGCAAACTCACTCCTGAGGAATGTAAGCAGCATTTCAACAACAAACTTTGCATAATCTGTGCTGGAGATGACCATATGGCCAATAACTGTTCAAAGGCAACCAAGAATACAACAAAGGGACGAATGGCTAAGACAGCAACTCCGGAAGTCAAACTGGAAGCCTCCACTCCAGAGGCGAAAAAATAATAAGCAGCCTCCATGACTCCGCACGATCTGGAGGCTGCATTGACTCCTTTCATGCACCAAAGGAGATTTGACTAAACACATCTGCTCTTTTAGACCCACAATCCCTTATGCCCTCTGTTTCCCTCCTGTCCCACGAAATCCTGCCTTTTCCAGCTCTCCTAGATTCTAGATCCTCTGATTGTTTCATAGACTCTGCCTTCATAAGCCAACATGGTCTCTCAACCTATTCCGTCCCTCCACTCCAACTCCAACTTTTTGATGGATCTTTGAATTCTATCATTTCCCAAGCCATCGACCTCTCTGTCCATTTTAAAACTGGTGACACCACTCCGACGACATACTATGTCACTCTGCTGGATGGATCCTGTCCCCTTGTCCTGGGACACAACTGGCTGACCTGCTACAATCTGTTGATTGACGGGGCTTCTAGTAGTATCTTGTTCCAGACATCAGAGCAGCCTATGCCAGCCCCGAGCTCGCCTCTGCAGCCTCCAGCCCCTCCGCCTCCAGCTGACTTTGTCTCCCCCAGTCTACTGTGTTTTTCTGACCACAAGGCCCCTCCTATAGCACTTATTAGTGCTCTGGCCTTTGCACTTGCTTGCCGACTTGAAGGCTCTGTGCAATTCAGCATGTGCATTTGCCCTCTGGAAAGTGAACTCCGTTCCGTTGCCACTTCCCCTCCTGATCCAGTCAACCTTTCCAGTGTTCCCCTGGAATATCACAATTTTGCAGATGCTTTTAGTAAAAGCAAGGCATCCACCCTTGCTCCACATTGTGATTTCAACCTCAAAATCAACTTGGAGGAATACACTTCACCCCCCATAGGCACCACTTACTCCCTTTCGTCCTCCAAGGTTGAGTCTCTCCAGACCTTCCTTGACGAACATCTAGCCATGGGATTCATCCGTCTGTCATCCTCCACTCATGCAGCCCCCGTCCTTTTCATCCATAAGAAAGTCAGTTCACTCCATCTCTGTGTAGACTACTGAGGGCTCAACAGAATCACAAAGAAAGACCGCTACCCCCTTCCCTGTATATCCAATCTCCTTGATGCTCCAAGCCATGCCAAAATCTCTACCAGACTTGACCTTCACCATGCATACCACCTGGTCCATATCACTGATGGTGACGAATGGAAAACCTCCTTCCGAACACACTATGGTTCATATGAGTGGCTTGTTATGCCATTCGGACTGACCAATGCACCTGCAGCTTTCCAGCGGTTTGTCAACTCTATCTTTGCTGATCTCCTCGACATCTCTGTGATCATCTATTTGGATGATATCCTAATCTTCTCCGCCGACAAGGCATCTCATAAGGAGCATGTCCGTGAAGTCCTCCGACGACTCCAGAAACACAGCCTTTACGCTAAACCAGAGAAATGCGAATTCAATACTGACTCCATGGAGTACCTCAGATATCAACTTTCACCCTCCAGGCTCACCATGTCTGCTGACAAGGATATTCCCTGGGACTTCAATGACACCTGCTGTTCTGCCTTCCATTGCCTGAAAGAGGCATTCACCTCCGCTCTGATCCTCACCCATTGGATTTCTGATGCCCTGCTCATCATTGAGATTGATGCCTCCAATTATGTGATTGCTGGTATTCTTTCCCTCTGGTCCCTGGACGAGGAAGTCCAGCCTGTTGCCTTTTATTCCCGCACTCTTACAGCCCCCGAACTCAATTATGACACCCATGATAAGGAGCTGCTAGCCATTCATGAGTCCTTCTGGACTTGGCAGCACTACCTTGAAGGTTCTGGTACACCCATTGACGTCGTCACTGACCACAAGAACCTGCAATACTTCTTGACCACTAAACTCCTGACCTGCAGACAAGCCCGTTGGTCGGAGTTTCTTTCCCAGTTCAATATGGTCGTCCGCTTCCATCCTGGATGCTTAGGTACCAAACCCAACTCTCTGACCAGACGATGGGACATCTATCCCAAAGAGAGGGATAGGGCCTATGTCCATATCAATCCACACAATTTCCAACCCATCTTCACTCAGGAGCAGCT
>JBBPKJ010000166.1:0-40926 GCA_038089195.1 Brasilioporus rufonigricans
CCATGCCTCTGCTTACCAACTCCAGCAAGTCTGGACCGCTGGTATGGGCTCCTTCTAGCCTCCTCACTCCTTTACTCTTCCCTATCTTTTTCTTCTTTCTGCCTTTGGCTGCCTTCTAGCAACCTCTGGGCAACCAGGGACTCTGTCAATGAGTGTCCTAGCCCACCTCCAGAGTTGTGCTTTCGAGTATTGGCCGCTCCAGCCACTCCAAACTCCAGCTCAGCCTCCTTTAGGCATTTTCTCTGTTTTCCTTGTTGTTGCCTTTCTGGACCTCTGTTCTGTTTTCCAGGCCACTCTGGACCACCTCTGCATTGCTTTCCAGACCTAGGAGTCCAGATTCATCCTTTTTCTTCCTTATTTCTTTTGCTCTTTCATTTCCAGACCTAGGACTTGCATCACCCTTGTCCAGGCTCCCTTCAGGAGCAACTCCAGATGCATCTGTTCTTTTACATTTCCATTCTTGGTCCATTCCAGACCATCCTCTGTGTTTGATTCCAGACCTGGAAGTTGTATCGCCCTTGTCCAGGCTCCTTTCAGGAACAACTCCTGATGCATCCATTCTTTATTTCTCTGTTCCTGCCTTCTTGGTCCATTCCAGACCATCTCTGTTTCATTTTCAGACCTAGGAGTTGTGTCACCCTTGTTCAAGCTCCCTTTCAGGAGCACCCCAGACACATCCACTCATTTCCTCATGATCCCCTCTGCCTCCATTTCTCCTTCAGTATCCCTCCTGTTCCTTATTTTACCAACTCTGATGATCTCCAGACCCTTCTGGACCTCTGTCCCTACCTTCTCTGCATATACTCTATTCTTCATCCTAGACAGGACTGTCAACTCTGACAGTTTCCTGTCCTTTTTGGACCACTGCCTTCACTCCTTTGTATATCCTCTGTTTAACCCTTTGTCAGAACTATCATCTCTGGCAGTCCCTGGTCCATTCTGGACCATCTCCATCTCCTTCTTATCTTTGGGAAATCCACCTCCAAGCATTCATGCCAACCTCCTTTTGGGTTCACTGATGTTTGTTTAGCTCAGGACATTGCTACTCACCATATAATGATCTGTTGATCAACTTGGTATTAAGTAGTAGCACTTCATCTAATGCTCTTACAGATTGAATACCAAAAACCTCCACACTCCAGGGCTCCATTTTGGAGATACTACCCTGGGAGTTGCACTTGGATTCACCCAAGGTCCTTGGACCTTGACTGGTTCAAGTCTGGTCACCTTCCTGGTATGAGGGACTGTCCTTTGTAATTGTTCTTTTAATCTCCTGCCACCTCCTGGCATCTCTGATGCTCCTAACTTTCTCTGTTCTCTATTCTGCCTTTACCTCTGTTTATTCTGTTATTTGACTCTGCTTCCTCTGTTATGACCTCAAATGTCTGTCTCCCTGCTGCCTTCTGTTTTTCTTTCTTCTCCACACTCCTTCCTTGTTTAAATCCACAACTCCAGCCTACTTTGGTCTACTCTGACCCAATTCCACATATTATTCATTTTTAACCACCTCCAACATTGGAATTGATTGGAGTCTTGGGAACACTCCGGAGTTCACTGGTTTTTACCAGGAGACCATTAAACACTCCTGCTTTCATTATATCACTCTGTTTATACCTCCAGAACCTTCACTAGGTTCACATCTCTTCACCTTCAACCTCTGAGTCCTCCTTTTGAGGCTCACAATTCTTCTGTCTCTATTCCTTCTCTGTCAATACCTCTGGAGTTTACCTCTGGAGTTCCTAATTTCTTTCCATTTTCATTACTTTCATCCTCCTTTGGGTCTCAAGGGCTTGGCCTTGATGGGGGGGACACCATCACACCTTGACACTTTCTATGCCTCCCTAGCCATCCTTGGGTCACCTCCATTCACTCCTGTTGTCTCTGTTCTTCCTCCAAACATTCTGTACTTTACCTCCTTAACTCCAACCCCTCCTTGAGGGTCACCTTAGTTCACTTCTGTCTTCTCTATTTTTCCTCTGGACATTCTCTGCATTATCTCTGCAACTCCGACCCCCTCTTGGGGCCCTCCTGACCCTTTTTTAATGCCTCCTATCTTTCCTCTGACCCTCCTCCAGGTACTCTGTCTTCTGCTTCATGTTGCTATCCTGTTTCCTCCTGCACCTCTAACTCTATCCTTGTGCTTCTTTTTTCTTCTCTCCCATTCTCAGAGCTTCCAGTGACACTCCAACCTCTTTCTGGGCCCTTCTGACCTTCCTCCTGTCCCTCTCCAGACCTTGCATTCTTTCTCTGGACATTTTGTATTTTATCTTCATAACTCTGACCCCACTTCTGGGGCCCTCTGTTACTCCTCTGTTTCAGTCTTTCACATATGTTTCCTCTTCAAGGAACCTCCATTCCTTCTTCCAATCCCTTTTAGGGGATCTCCAATGCTATCTATTAGCCTTGTCTCTCCTTCTCTAACTTCCCTCCAGAATTCTCCGCTTTTCTATTCTATTTTATTCCACTTGTCCTTTGGACACCTCCTGGCCTCCAACCCTTTCTGGGGCCCTTTTTTCTGTTCTCTGTTTTCCTCTGGACTTAATAGTATGCTCTACCATTACTACCTTCTACTCTGTCTCTGTTTCCTTCTTCTGTCTTCTCCTTTGCCATTTCCTCTTCCAGGCACCTCTGTTTCTCTCTCCAGCCCTTTTTCAAGGACCTCCGATGCTATCTCTTAATCTTGCCTCTTCTCCTCTGACTCCCCTCTAGAGTTTCTCTGTTTGCCTCTGATCCCCTTCTGGGGCTCTCTCCCTTCATTCTCCACTTTCCTCCAGACCTTACAGTATATTCCACCCTCATTATCTGTCTTATCCTCTGTCTCCATTTCCTCCTCTGCTTCTCCTCTATTTTGTCCTCCATGACTCTCTTAGTCATTCTGACCTCCTCTGAGGACCTCCATTTCTCCTCTCTGTTTCTGCTCTCTGTCCATTCTTTTGTTCCATCTTCAGTTCCTCCATTCCTGTCCCTCCATGTCTCTGTTATGTTTCTATCTTCTCCACCTCAATTCCTATTCTGTTTCCATACCTCCTGTTTTCCTGCATTTCCTTCTCCAGTGCTCCTGCTTCCACCCTCTGCACCTCTGCTTCCACCTCCTCCAAAACCTCCAGACCTGTTGCTGCACCTCATGCCCTTCCATCCACACTCCATCTCCTGTTGTTGGAGTCATGCCTGACAGCATTGCCTCCTCAACTTCCTCTGTTTAAGGCTATTCCCCTCTGTATAGGTTACCTTGGTGGTAGCACTACAGCCACATTGGTTCCAACATTCCATCTCCTCTGCTCTGCATGGCATTCTTCTGGACTGGGCGTTAGTAAGCACCTCCATACCCTCCATTTTCAATGTGTCCTCTCCAATGGGGCTTGACAGCCTCCATGGATTGGCTCCACACCACACTCTCTGCTTGCTAAAGGCCTTGAGGGCTCAGCTGTAAAAGGGGAGCACTGTCACATCCATGCATTCTATCCATTCTCCAACCTCCCTGGACTCTCCTCCAACCATCTCCAACCATCTCCAGTCATCTCCACTCCCTCAGTCCTCCTCCTCCTCCTCATGCCTGGAGTTCCATATCTCCAATCAGACCAATGCTGGGATGCTCAGAAGCACCTGGATCCTTATCCATTTTAGTATATCCTTGTATTCTGACCCTTATCCATTCCTTGGTTGTATATCTGACACTTCTGACCCTTCCACTTACTCATTACTTCATGTTCTTGTTCTACTTCCATTTTCTATACCTTACTCCGACCATACTTAAGGACATCTCCTGTATCTGTTCCTGTAGCTTAAATATTGACTTTGACACACTCCTATTCTTGTCTGACATTTCCCTCACCTCCACTCCTTCTTCTGTTGGAGCTCTGTCCCTCTGAAATATGAGGACATGGACTGTTATGGTAAACCACCTCTATTCCAGACTCTTCCTCATCCAATTCCGTTTCACCCATATAACTCCTTTTCCTTATGAATCCTATTTCTTGTTTCTTATCATCTTTCTTCCTGACGATATGATGGTTTACCCTCTCAAATGACCTCCCTCTTCAGACTAACCACTCCTACAACACTTCTCTTATAGTGTTGCATGTTCTGCTCTCTTCATCAATAACTATAGTTAAGCTCTTACTCTTGCTGGTTCAATTCCAGTCTTCTTGCTTAACTAATACTCTTGTCATCCTGGTCCAAGCACTGGCAGGTCCTCATTTATCTTTGTTTGTCCTCTATTCCATCTCCGCTTCTATTGTACTATATCAACTAGCTCAATTGCCACATGTACTCCTTAGCTAGTTCTGCATTATTCTACGCCCTACTGTGCTCACTCTGTGTGATCTCTACCTGAACTCTTGCTCTCTAGATGTTGAGTCTCTTTGTGAGTACCTCCTAGAGTCCAAGGAATATTGTCCTGGGCACAGAAGAGCCCTTCAACATTACAGATGGAGCTTTGACAGGAGAAGGAGTGGAGGTGAGGGAAATGTTGGACAAGGATAGGAGTGTGTCAAAGTCAATGTTTGAGCTACAGGAACAGATACAAGAGATGTCCTTAAGTATGGTCAGAGTAAGGTACAGAGAACAGAAGTAGAACAAGGACATGAAGTAATGAGTAAGTGGAAGGGTCAGAAGTGTCAGATATACAACCAAGGAATGGATAAGGGTTGGAATACAAGGATATACTAAAATGGATAAGGGTCCAGGCACTTCCGAGCATCCCAGTATTGGTCCAATTGGAGATATGGAACTCCAGACATGAGGAGGAGGAGGACTGAGGGAGCAGAGATGACCAGAGATGATTGGAGATGGTCAGAGGAGAGGCCAGGGGGGTTGGAGAATGAATAGAATGCATGAATGTGACATTTGTCATACAAGATGGTGAGTGGCTAGGGCTTTATCTCTTGTCACAGTGAGGGCTTTTATGCAGGTTTCTACAGCAGGCACATTGGTAGAGGTAAGGACTGATGGGAAGGAACAGGGTTCATATCCTATCATGAGAGAAAATGGAGATTGACCAGTGACAGAGTGGGAGTGGTGGTTATGTGTGAATTCAGCCATAGGAATGTGTTCAGCCCAAGTGGAAGGTTGGTCTCCACAGAAGATTCAAAGGTAGATTTCTATTTCTTGGTTGACTCATTCTGTTTCTCTGTTGGTCTGGGGGTGATAGGTGGTGGATAGGGAAATATCATATCCAAGGAGTTTTCCAAGGGCTTTGGTGAAGGAGGATGCAAACTGAGGACCTCTATCCGAGATAATCTTGTCATATAGTCTGAAGTGAGTGAAGACTTTGTGATAAAAAAGTAGGGCAATCCCTTCAGCAGTGACAGTTTTCTTGGTAGGGCAAAGGATTACCCCCTTAGTAAGGCTGTGGTCCACCATGACTAATAAGGAATCAAAACCATTAGATAAGGGAAGATCAGTGATTAGGTCACAAGAGAGTTGTTCAAATGGCAGGATGGAAGTGGAGGGTATTGGGGCAAGTGGTGGAGAAGAGGGGTGAGTGTTGACTTTGTTTTGTTGGCAAATCAAACATCCATCCACATAATGCTTGACAAAGGCAGCAAGTCCTGGCCACCAGAATTCTGAGGCTATGAGCTGGCAGGTTTTGAGGACTCCAGGGTGCCCAGCAGTCTTATGATCATGGCAGCATTGTAGAATACTTTTTCATAGGTTGTCCATGGGTGGGATATAGACTCATCCTTTGTAGATTAGGAGATTAGCAATAAGTTGCCAATCAGATAGGCGGAATCAGAGTTGGTATGGAAGATCATCTATTGCCTGTAATTTCTAGAGGATAAGAGGGTTGGTGGCTGAGGATTCAGAGATGACTTTCTGAAGTCCAAAGTCAATGAGGTTGACGAAGAGAGAAGGTGGCAGTAGGGTTGTTCCTTCATTGTCTGGGGTAAGGTGGGCAAAGTCCAGGCATCAGGATATGGCATCTGGTCCAGCCAGGAGTTTTCCAGGTACATGGATCATCTTTAGATTGTAGTCTAAGATGTCAAGGAGCCATCAGGCCTGTTGTTGATTCAATTGTTGTGGTTTACAGAAATAGGTAAGATTCTGATGATTGGTGAAGACCTGGACAGGGAATGGAGATCCTAGAAGATATTGTCTCTGTCCTTTCAAAGCACATAGGATGGCTAACAGTTCTCTGTCATATATGTCATAGTTTCATTCTGTGGGTCCGAAGGACTGGGATAAATAGGAACAGGGATGCCATTCCCCATTCTCATTTGTTTGAAGAAGAATAGCTCTAGAGGTGAAGGCAGATGCATCAGTTGCAATGGCAAAGGGTTTGAAAGTGTCAGGGGGTTGGAGTATGGGTTTCTGGAGAAATAGGCTTTTCAGGGTGTCAAAGGCTTCAGTGCATTTGGAAGACCAGATCCATGGTATGTTCTTCTTCATCAAGTCAATAAGGGGTCAAGTGATATCAGAATAGTTTGGGATGAATTGGCAGTAAAAGTTGGCAAAGCCTAGAAAGGAGTGGACTTCTTTTGTGGTTGTGGTGGTAGGCCATTTGGCAATTCCATCTAGTTTGACAGGGTCCATGACTATCCACCCTGGCTTGATGATCATTCTGAGGTATTTGACTTCCTTGGTTGCAAAGGAACATTTCTCAAGTTTGAGGTGGAGATCTAATTCCATCATTCTTTGAAGTACGTGTTTCATTCACTCTTCATGGGTTTTTTTGTTGGGAGAGAAGATCAGGAGTTCATCCATATATATGACTAGCCATTCTTTGGCAATCATATCTCTGAAAGAGTCATTCATGAACCTTTGGAAAGTAGTGGGGGAGTTGGTGAGTCCAAAGAACATTATGAGGGGTTCAAAGAGTCCTTTGTGGATGATGAATGCAGCTTTCCATTGGTCTCCATCTTTTATTCAGACATTGTTGTAGCCCCATCAAACATTGAACTTGGTGAAAACCTTGGTGTCTTTTAGTTTGTCTATTAGATCAGAGATGAGAGATAGAGGGTAGGCATCTCGGATGGTATGTTCATTGAGGTAGCAATAATCCTGACAAGGGTGGAGTTGTCCATCTTTCTTTTTGACAAAGAAGAAAGGGGATGCTTGGGGAGACTGAGAGGGTTGGATTTTGTGAGAGGCCAGGTTTTCCTCAATGAACTCTTCTGTGGCTTTTTGTTCATCAATGGTGAGGGAGTAGAGCTTTCCTATTTTTGGTGCAAAGATTTCATCAAGTTGAATGGCATGACCATAGGGTCTGGAAGGGGGAATATGGTCTGTTGCTTCTTTTGAGAAGACTTCAGCAAATTCTTGGTATTCAGGTGGTAGAGTTGATTTCAGCTTAGCAAGTTCTGCATTCATGGCTAACTTGGTTGCAAGGGTAAGCTTTCATATGACAGGGGATCCTAGAGGAGTGAATCTGGAACCAAACATCATGACTCTGTTCAAGATTTGGTTCTATTTGGCCCTAAGGATAAAGTCTTCTGGACTTTCATATTTGGTAGAGTTGTTGTTTTCACAGAGGTAGTCAAAAAGTTGAGTGTCATCAACTTTATTTACCATGACATGGCAAGGTGGCTTTATGGGGGGAGTCAATTTGTTCCATTGTTGGTTTAATGCTGCAGTGTTGAGTTGATAAAGCTCAGAGGATTTATCAATGGATTCAGGGATAGAGAGTTGGCATAGTTGCCAATCAATAGCATGGTTGGCTTCTTTTAGCCAAGGGAGTTTGAGGATGGCATTTTGATTGCCACAGTTCATAACATAGAACATGGCTTTCTGAGTGATTCCTTTGATGGAGAAGAAGAGTTCTGTGGTAAAAAGGATTTTCCCAGAGGAGTTGATGGAGGAATCAATGTTTCATATGGAGACCAGTTGGGCAAGTTGGGTGGTTGGGAGGTGATGCTTTTGTACAAACTGCCAGTCTAGACAGTTGATATCTGCCCCACTATCTATGAGGGCAGTGGTTTCAACAGTTTTCAAGATACTAGAGATGATGAGTTCCAAGGGAATCAGCATGGAGTTTGATTTCATCGTTATTGTTACATAAGTACCCTTAGGGGACAATCATGTCAGTTGAGGTCCCTGTTTTAAAAATCCTGCATGGAAACAAAGAATTCCACCTTTCTGATAGTAGTTTCTTTGTTGTTGTCTTCTACTTCAACTAGTTTAGGCAGTTCTTCTTCAACTCTGGCCATGGTTTTCTTGTTAAGAGGGCATTTAAAGTTTCTATGTCTGGGTTGGTGACATCTGAAGCATAGCCCTTTCTTTTGGCAATCTTCCCTCTCCTTGTCAGAGAGTTTTCAGAGTTTTATTACATCTATGTCCATAGTGTTTGGGTCTTTTTCTGCTTTGGAAGGAATAGATCATTTGGAGGGGAAGAATGGTTGGTTTGGTTGACAATTTCATCTGGCTATTTCTTTGGCCTGGAGGCTCTTTTTGAAGAAGAGGGTGGCTTTGTCATACTATTCAGAGGCTTTGGTTGTATGGTGTCCATGGAGTAAATCCTAGTCATGAACCAAGAGGGGAGTCTGGCAGAATAGTATTTGATGAGGATGTTATCTTGGGTTTCAAGTTTGGTGAGGACAGCATGGTTCTGGAACTGGGTGGTATATTCTGCAAAGGAAGGAGAATAGGTGTTGGTGGATTTGTTGTGGATCATTTGGATAGTGGCTAGCCAGGCTACCAAGTTGGATTCAACATTATAGTGTTTAAACACTTTCTGAAATTTGCTGACAAAGTTGTCATATTTGATGGTGGTCACCTTTCCAACTATGATGGCAGTGGCTCTGAAAGTGGTTGCCCAGGTAAGGGCTGGTCCTTTGGTCATGAAGGACAGAGTGAAGGCAACTTTCTTTTCATCAGTGTCATAGACAGTAGTGTTGACATGGAGGTAGAAGGCAACTGAGATGAGCCATTGCTCAACTTTGGTGAAGTTTCCATTGAAGACCTTGGGGGTGTTGAGTCGGAGTTCCATGGGTTTGGTGGACATAGTAGGGCTGGGAGTTTGAGGGGGTAGTCAGAATGTTGGTTTTCTCTGTACTAGGGTTAGAGATGGTGGCATGGGAACTCTGGGGATGGTTGCTGCTGTGGATAAGCAGTAAGCTAAGTCCTGGTCAAGGGTTTGTTCTGTGGGTGAATGGATAATGATGTCTGGGTTGGAAGAGTTGGACATGTCTTCTTCTTCTTTGCTGGATTCAGAGGATTCCTGGGGAGGGGGTGTTCATGTAGTACAAAGGTCCCAAAGTCTAGGGTTAAGTCTGGGGGTTCAAGATGAAATGGTGACTAGCTAAAGAGCAGTTGTTCAAGGTGATAGTCTAGATCTTCTGTTATGACTATCCAAGAATAGGCATAGCCTTGAAAGACCTGGGGTCAAGGGTTCAATGGTTCCAGCTGTAAAGTATACCAGAATAAGTACTCAGTCTAGACAAGTACTTGATCAATGGTTCAAATGGTTCATTGATAGCTCTCACTCAAGAGTGGAGAGGAGTCTCACAGAGAAGGGTAAGATTTGAGGAGATCTAGACTAAAGTTACAAGGTATCATACAAGGGTTTATATATCCCTAGTATGAGTTAAGGGTGGACATATTGGTAAGCAATGAATAAGCAAAACAAGTCATTGATGAGCAATCAATGACTAAAGAAGATAAAGTAATTGGCCAATTAGTAAAACAGATTGTCTAAGTGAGAAAGCATGGCTCAAATGTGCAAAGGTTAAGTGCTTAGCCAAGTGAAAGGTTAAATAAAGAAAAGAGAAGAGTAATCATAACACTAATAGCCTTCAGGGGTTCAGGCCTAAGAGGGGGATACTGTCATATACCAAACTACCAAGTCAAACTCCAGTCTTCCAGACACAACTCTGGACTATCTATATCAACTATGGACCATCTTTACTTGTTAAGTCTTGTTTTATTCACTCTGGACCATTCCTAGACTTCCATTACTTACTTCTTGAATATGTTTCATCTTGACATCTCAGTTCCTCTGTCCTCCTGACATCTTCATTCTTATGTTGCTCCAACATCTCCATTCCTACATCACTCTGACATCTCTTCATTCTTGTTTTACCTTGACACTCTGTTACTCCTGTTTTACCTCCATACCTATGCACATTGTAGGTCTATCTGACCTTGTTTCTATCTTAGTAATCCACTTCTGATTCTAGTATATAATCTCTGTACTTCTATCCTATATTCATCAGTCTGAATATCAACAGAACTTGATGTTCTCCTCCCTTGTCCATCTCCACCCCATTTCATTCAACTGAACTCAACTCTCCTTGTCTTGTTTGTCATAGCTCTGACTTGAGTTCTTAGTAACTCTCCTCTGACCTCTAACCCTCCAAAATTGGGACACCAACCTTATGCAAGGCACACCACATAAGGTAAAGCCAAGTCCCAGACCAACCAACATAACAACTCCAGTGTTCTGGAGTTACACTCAGAGCATGTTGCCCAAGTTTGACACTATGAGAGATTGCATGGTAATGGAAGTAAAGAACAAGGATGTTTGACACTCAGACATACTGTTTACATATGTATCTTTGTTTGTAACACCAACAGAGCTAAATATAGCTTGATTTGATAGTGATTTCAATCTCCAAATAAAAAGTGACAAAACTGGCCCAATGAGGTGTCCATTTTGTCATGGTCATATCTTGGCAGCACCAGAATGGAATCACATGATGTATGGGGCAAGGTTGTAGCCAAGAGTCCATACTACAATATGTTCCACCAAAGCAAGATCTAATTCAATCATATGATTGCAGTGTGCTTCATGCATTGGATTTGGATCAAACATTGAGCCAGTTTTTGGAGTCACTGTAAATAGTATATTTGAGTTTCAAAATACTTCCATACATCCATATTCTCTACTTTCATCACCATGCAATCTTTTATAGCTGATAAAAGGCTACTATTCTTGCTTGACTTGATACTGGCCATTCAGCTCATATTATTGTCACCCAGTTTGGTGTTTTATATACTACTATATCAAGGCTATCTTTCCAAGGGTACCAAGACCTTCAGAAGTCCACTAGTGGTTATTCCTCCAAGATTTCTTTTACCAATATTTATCATACTATCCATCTCATTTTCTCTTGTAGAGCAGAGAATGGTGTTTAAGTGACCAAAATGCTCTCTAATCTTACCAATCAACCCCTTCATCCAAACACTATTCACCAGCACTTGAAAAAGAGTAGTATGAAAGCTATTTCCAAGTTAAAATGTCTGCTTCTTTTATTAAAATATTGTGAAGGCTGGAAAAACTTTCCATATGCTCATAAAAACTGGACTAAAGAGGACTAGAAGATGATGATGTGGTCTGATAAGACCTAAATTAACCACCTAGAATCAGAAATGAATAGGGAAAAAGCCAAGTAAGAGGCTTAGTGATAGGCTAGTAGAGGATATCATTAAGTATGATGAAGACTCTATGATGATTTGGGATTGTATAACTTAGGAGGAAATTGACTATACTGCCAAGATAGATATAGGATAGATAGTGACCTTTATCATTTTGAAAGATGAACAGCATTTTTTGCTCTACAAGAGAAGATGAAATGAATAGCATAATGAATATTGGTAGAAGAAATCTTGGATGAATGACCATCAGTGGACTTCTGAAAGTCTGGGTATCCTTGAAAAAATAGCCTTGATATAGTAGTATATAAAACACCAAGCTGGGTAGCAATAATATAAGCTGAGTAGCTAGCATCAAGTCAAGCAAGGATAGTAGCCTTTTGATCAGCTGTAAGAGGTTGCATGGTGATGAAAGTAGAAAATAGAGATATGTGGGAGTATTTTGAAACTCAGATTATAACACCAATAAAGCCAAATACAGCTTGATTTGATAGAGCTTAGTCTTCAAATAAAAAATAACAAATCAGCCCAATGAGATGTTCATTTTATAATGGTCATATCTTGGCAGCATCTGAATAAAATCATGTGATATATAGGGCAAGGTTGTAGCTAAGAGTTCATACTACAATAAATTCCACCAAAGTGAAGTGTAATTCATTCATATGATTGCAGTATGCTTTATGCATTGGATTTGGATTAAACATTGGGCTGGTTTTTGGAGTCACTGTATGTATATCTACCAGAACATCTAGCCTGAACTGTCTTCTATTATCTTGTAGAACCATAAAAACAAAAAATGAAGTTTTGAAGTTGCTAGAATAGAGTGAATATGACCAGGTTGAAATCCATATGAAACATGCAATTTTATTACACAATGTCACACATGGCATTGAAGCTGTGCTTGGCATCTGATATACTCCACTTTAAAATCTAACTGCATGAGACTTACATAGGCTGAGGCACAAAGTGAAGCATGAATCCTGGCATAGTTGTGACACCCCTATCTGCAGGTTTTGTCATGCCAAAGCTGTCATTGTTGAATAGCATCACACCACAATTGTGTACCAACACTCTGACATCTCAAAAACCTCCAGATGGACCTACTGGACTTGCCTAGAACAAATTATTACATTTCATATACTAGATTGATTCCAGATCTGGCTTGAAATGCTTCAGCTACTTGACACTCCCATTCTGTGTCCTGTGCTTTCCACAACACTTTTTTTTACTATTCTAAAGGTTGTCTATATTAAAATACACTTTGATCTGGATGCCCTAGGTGTCTCTAGATAGAAATAGGTAGAGTTGTGTGCTAGGGAGGCAATCATGTATTTGGGGGTGTGTATGCATTTGGTAATTCATTATAGTAGTGGAGATCAAGGTGAATTTGGAATTATCCCTGAACTTGTAGAACAGTGCTGACAAACCTGCAACTGACCCATCAACTAAATGTATCTTTTCTCTGGAACCTCTGTAAATCTTCTGATGTGGGTGAAGTGTAATCCATTCCATGACAGGACTAATTCCATCAAGACCACATTCCTTGCAGCATTCTCATAATGCCAACAAAAGTGCAGATTGCATGTGAAGCAACCTAGTCCCACACTCCTCATCCATGTGGACCTGCCTGGGCACTGGCAACTGGAAAGCCCTCTATAATCTACAGACACAGGAAATGTAGAATACCCTAGTAAAGTAGTCACTAAGGTAAGAACTACAGTAGCGTCCGATGTAAGGATTGCTTATGTAAGCGAATAAGCGTAGGTAATCATCTGAATATTCTAACAGGAAAGGCTGTTTCTCGACCTCACACCCTATAATAGATAAGTCATTTCATAAAACAACTGAAGGACACAGGACTGATTTGGAGCGATCAAATCGTCGAGCAGCAGTGCCCTATGCGACTCTATAACTCGACTGATTTACCCCGTATGTAAACGATTTAGGCGAAAGTCGTAGCGCTCATTAGCAAGTAGTTGACGTCGGAACGACACACAATGTTAGAAAACAGGAACAATCGATTGTGATGAGACGGGCAACTGAGCTGGATGGCAGAACGGTAATCTCACTCCCCGAAAGCGTCCATACACGCACGAAAATGAATTACCAGAAAAGAACAACGACCTACGTGTAAGGATTGTCAGTGCGTTTCACCTGAGCTTTAAAAATGAGCCATGATCGCAAAGGAGTTTTTCCCGCAGGTAAGAGTCTCCATCGCTGGACAATGCCCTAACGTTCCATCGCAGCGGTGCGAGCGAATGAGATGTCCACGCCTTCCCCTTCTTGAGCATCGTCACTGAATTACAACGATAGCGTGTGCCTGGTAACGCCATGCGCTCTTCAAGTGTGTCTTGCTGCGTCTGACATTCAGTATGAGGTTGACGGTGGCGGGACAAGCGACGGAAAATGTGTGAATGCAGCAGCGGCAAGACCCAAAGAGAAAAACATGGAAG
The DNA here is from genome assembly GCA_038089195.1 of Brasilioporus rufonigricans. Classification (NCBI taxonomy): domain Eukaryota; kingdom Fungi; phylum Basidiomycota; class Agaricomycetes; order Boletales; family Boletaceae; genus Brasilioporus; species Brasilioporus rufonigricans. The sequence goes on from JBBPKJ010000166.1 coordinate 13,761, forward strand.
TGTGCTGCTTTGACGTTAGCGAGGGTTCAAAAGGTTGTGAAATAAGTTGTCGAGAACGACCGTTAAACCCCCATTCTCACTGGCAAAGGGCCGGGGGATGTCTTTAGTTGGTCAACGCAGGTCCGGGGAAGCGCCGTCCATCGCCAATGCCATTTTCGCAGGCAGCATCCTCCTCGCTTCTTTCCTCCCGTTTGCCAGCCCGTCTTTCCGACTCACTGAATTCGCGCCGCCGCAAGTGATTTATTCAAGGGACTTGGCTCCGCTGCTGCTCGCCCCATGGACGTCCCCGAGTAGCGTGTATCGCATCCTCTCACGTCTACTCCAGTCGGATCTACTTTTTCGCCTCCCAAAGGACTCCATACTCCCGTGTTATTTCCTTTGGATTACCATCGCGCTGTTACGGACTTTTATCGGCTTCCAATTGTCCCATAGCGTGGGCTGGACCCATCCGCATCTGTTCAATCACTGGGCACTCTACGAACCGAGTGGTGGCTGTGGGCCTTCGCTTGTGGCTTATCTTATTGTCTCCGGAGTGCGTCCGGATCTCAGCGTGTTACTACTCCTGCGTTTCAGAGGGTACCGATGGGAGGTGACCGAGTTGTTTATCGTGTTGGCCATATGTGCCCTTCTCGCTGGACTCGACCAGGCTCCATGGACGTACAGTATCGCCATCGGGCTCGCCATGCTCATTATCACCTTTCGCGCCATCTTCTCAGTCTATCGTCCACCCGAGACCAGCGTCCACTCCCATCCTAGCCCAGATCCCCGCCCCCACAAACATTTTCGCAGAGACATCCAGACGGCGCTCCTACTTTTATGTTTCATTCTATTGCTTAGCATGCTATCCGCCTTCCTGACAAGTCCACCCACACCCCATATGCCGTCCTCGTCAAACGACACGCCCTTGCTCGAAATCCTCATGCTCTCGTACCCAAGACCGAACGACATCCCTCCCTCTCCAGACCAACCCTCGATCCTCTCACAGACCATCGCTTCATATCTTCCGTACGTATCCTCTGCCACAGCGCTCTCCGTCTTCACACACGCAAGTCCCTCTACACATACCGCTTTCACCGACGCCCAACGACGTTTTAAAGATGCTCCAATCACGTTTTACTCAGACCAAGACGTCCATCCAGACGCGCAACAAGGCCAACATCTCCACCTTGCAGAAGCCTTTCGGTGGATCGTCGCAAGGGGCGCGCCCGAATGGGTCATGCTCGTCGAGGACGACTTCCCCATCTGCGCCGAATGGGGATGGCAGGGTGTCCTACACGTCATGCAAGCGCTCGAACAGGACCACGCCGCTCCCTCTTCGGAAACGACCAAGATCTGGGGCGGGTTCGTAGGGACCGGCGGTAGGTACGTCCTTTTTCTCCTCGGTCCCCCTCCCGCTTGGAAGCTCACGACGCGACAGCGGGTTGATACTCCACCGTACGCTGTTGCCGATCCTCGCGAGTACGCTTCGCCTGCATGCCCTCGCTCGTTTTCCGTTTCCCCCGTTCATGGCACCCCGTCCGGCGGATATCATCATCCAGGACTGCCTTTTAGGCGTTGATCCTCTTTGCCCCACTGCACCGTCTTCCCTGGACAGACTCGAAGGTCCATGGGTCACTCCTAGGCAACCGAGTATGGTGATCACGTCGCGTCTCGTCATGGATCACATTGGAGGACATGCAAGCACTGTACCGGAGAGGGTGTACCGCTCGAACTGGTGGAGTTGCGGATGGAGGCATCCATTCCACGGTCGTCCAGAAGTGATGGTAATACCCGTCTAATGGATACCCCCGAAGCATCGTCTCGTGCTTTGTATTCGCCGTGCTGTCCGTAGCTTACACAGCCTAGAGTGACATCTTTATCGGAACTTTATTGTCACTATAGTGTAGGCTAGCTGTAGCTCCATTCTGAGCTGGACTGTTTCAACGATGGATCATGACCCATCTCGTCCTTCATTTACTGCCCAGTAATGATCACCATAGTTTAGAAAGAGCTCCTCCCCTTCTTTGACCCTTTTCTCTGCAAGACATTATAGCATTCATTCGAGATGATCTAGTGGCACTCACTCGTGAAAAATCCAATCTGGTGCTCTCCCATGACCAGCATGGCTGCCACATGCACATGAGTCAACAAGCTACAACAAATACAGAGGGACATACTCCTTGCATCCACATTGTCTTTACCATCTTCAGCATGGTTTAAGAATCTTGTTGCATTACCAAGATATGCTGCATCAAACACTGGCAACTGGATATCTGTTACATCTGGTGTGACTTCAAACAAATAGTTGAGTGAGGTATGCTTGGTGAGATCACTGACAACACTCAGAAAATGGACCAAGGACAACAAAGGAGAAACACACTGCATTTGGTCAGCAAGTTCACTGGTTAGTATATGACCAACATAAGCTATGAATATGTTAGTATTGACACATGAATTGTGGAACAAATGATTCTTTACCACCAAGAAATGTGCCTGGATCCATAGTTTGACATGCAAAAGCACCCAAGCCATGTGATCCACATTTGATCTCAACTGGCTGTCCAGACCATGAGAAAATCAATTTAAAGTTAAGACAAAGACTTTACCTTGCTAGCTAAGCATTGCATTCTAGTATTTCTGCATGGTCTGTCAGTATGACCTAGATGACAAAATACATGGATATAGATTCTTGTCATAACTATCCTTCCTTACCTCTACAATCCATTCACCTTGTTTAGCATCAAAGTGTAGTATATTGACATTTCTCACTTACTGAGCATCACAACTGTTACATTTACCTGGAGTACATTCTCTTCCATGTCTTGCACAGTTGCAAGTTCCAACTGAACATCTTCCATTGGTACAATTGCAACCTGGCCACTGTCTTTCACCTAGATAGGTAAATATGTTGAGCAGATTCCCCAATTGAATCAACTGAAGGGATGCCTACAGTTTACTCCACATCTGCACATTAATGTACAGTGTTGTTTTTCAAAATGGCATGGACAACTGTTAGTTGTGCATGGGCCAGGATGGGCACAAGCAGCCAGTCTGAAAATATATTGAATTTTGGAGATGATTATGATATCAACCAATAGTGCTTACAGTTCACAGCTAGCATTTGACTTGTCATCCACTATATTTCAAGTCAGACCAGATTCAAATCTGATGAGCCAATGTCATATTACCAAACACCAGCCTCCTCTTTCCTTGATGTGGATGGCTACTTCTGCTTGTATCACCATCCATCCATAAATCACCACTTTCAGGAGGGATTGTATCATCTGGAAACAGCTGTAATATCTGTACAAAGACCTAGTGGTTCCATTAACAAATCACCACACAATTGCAGTAGCATTCTTCAGGGTGTTTACCTCTTTGCATGGCCTCAAACAAATATCTGCCAACTGACAGGGAAATATGTCTGGTGCAATGCCAATGACAGTTTCTAGTACATCCAAGGAGCCTCTAGGAGGAGGTAAAGTTTCCTGTCATTCTAGTTGAAGGGATGACTATCAGCCTTGATGTCATGGCACTCACCATAAATTTGTCAAAGTCTTGGATATGCCTGAAACAATCTAGGCCACATGGATCACCTTCAGATAGTATCATGCCCTTTGGAGTCCATGTTGGCCTTCCAGAAGGAATATAAGTACTGGTATGCATCTGGCCTTTCAGCAATAGTGTTTATGAAAGTTGTCAATGGCGAGATGATGGTGTCAACACACCATGGGTCTGACAAAGTGCATGTAGACAATTTATACTTGGACAGAACGTCCTCAGATTAGACATCAACCTTTGTCTCAGATCGTTTGCGTCAGGGGTATAATCAGGCAGCTGTGTCTCTTGCATGGAACTGCCCGGCCAGTGAAGCACGTCTCTAAAGGTCGCGTTAAGAAATCGATCGCATTTTTCGCGTGGGTCAAGTCACTCGCCTCTGGCATTGCTCCCATTGCAACCCCGTATTGTGCGAGACACGGATCGGCGTGAACATAGCCATACGATCAATGTCCGCTGTCTCGACGCCATGTATGGCATGCAGCCTTCTGACAGTCTCGATCTGAATCATCTCCACTACGACACCCAACACGTTCTCGTCCGCGTCCACGCGCGTCAAAAGGAAAAAAAAAAAAAAAGGACTCACCATCCGGGTCGAACGGCGTCTCCCATTCCAACGTCTCGAACTTGGCCTGGTACGCCTCCGTCGGGAACCGCTCGTCGTCTGCATAGGGTAAAAAGGAGAGGGTATGCGCGTGCTCGGGGTCCATGAGGACGCTCCTCGATATCGGGGGGCAGGACTCGTAGATGGGGTGCGGGGGGAAGGCGGCGATGGTGACGACGGGCAGTGGGACGTCTGTCACGGTCGTCCGCGCGTGGGTGCGACGGCTCGGAGGGTGTGCGCTGCTAGTGGCGACCTGGGTGGGTGGTGCAACGTGGGTGACGGACGCGACGACGACGTCCCCCAGCGGGTCCTCGTACAAGCGCCCGCTGGCAGTGTCATCCCCGGCGACGAGCTGTGCCACCGTGGCCTTGGCGACGCGCGCGACCTGGCGTTTGGAGGCGAGGATCGAGTGGGCGACGGTGCCGAGGATCTCGGCGGCGTAGTCGGGTTCCCAGTCGTAGAACTCGTTCCAGACGGTTTTGTAGACGGTGCGTCCGAGGCGCTTGAAGCGGGCAGCGGGGTCGTCGTGGTCGGGGTCGGGGTCTTCGGGGGGAGGGATGAACGTGGTGGTGGATGCCACCAACGTTGGGGAACCGGGTTCGGTGCGGTCGATGTATTCGAAGGAGGCCATTTGGGGGGTATCGGGGTATAATGAGAAATGCGGGTGGGTGGCGTCGAGTGGAGGCCAGTCCTAGGAACAGTCCTCACAAGCGATGGTAATCACTGGATGACCCCCGAGTCTCTGGGATCTAAAGTGGGGACAGAAACGTACTCGGGGCTTAGAGAGGGTTGGGAGTAGGGTCCAAGCGATCTCCAGGTCCTACGACACGCCCAAGAGGCGACGGGTATATCAGGGAGCCCGCTGTGGAGATAAGAATACCCGGATGTCATATTCTTGCTAGTACACGTCGCTCGTTTGCATCCGCGCAAGTAAATTCTGACACTGGCATTTCGAGCGTATCATCTACACGGTCACTCTACCCGCTACGTCCTCGCGCCACGCTTCCCAAACGGACCGTCCCTCATCTCCTTGACCCGCTTGATGCCCGCATAAACGTCCTCCTCCCTCGGCGCCCTCTTCTCGCCAACCCACGCACGAATCCACGCACGCAACGCACCGTACTCGGTCGAGGCCGTCTCCACGGAGCCGTCTCCAGCCTGCACACGCCCACTCGTCCGCGTCCACCCATCCTCAAACACTGGGCCCCGCAATCCGACTTCCATCCAAAACACGAGCGCGATGGCGAGCGTCTCCGTCTTGGGCAGCACGCCCAACGCGCGCATCCACACGAGCACCTCCGGGATCTCGTTGGCGCGCGACGACAGTCCGAGGAGGGATATGTACGCCGCGAACGTGCTCTCTGAGGGTATCACCGTCGGGAGGGGGGGACCCAGCTGTTCGTCGCCGACGCCGGGCCGTGCCATCGTCGGACGCGCCATACCGATGTGCGTCTGATGGGGGGGCAGGAAGCGGTCCGGACGGCCTCCGAGGACCCTGGCTAGTTCTTGGAAGACCCCCTCGCCGCCGTTGGCCCGCGCGCTCGTCACGCCGCTTCCAGCTGCGGCTCGCAATGGTGGCCAATTCCCAAAGATCATTCCCCTGAATATGGACCTTGCTACTTCCGTCGAGCGGCGATTTGCCCAGATGCCTACGACGGTGGGTGGTGTTGGTGTTTGGAGGAGGGCGTGGAGGCGAACGACCAGCGTTTCGCGGGAACCATCCCCTGGGTCGTGATCGGAAGGTGATGGTCCTTTACCCGGATCGCAGTCCTGGATAGCCTTGTAAGAGGCTATCGTCGGGGCGATAGGTCCACCTTGGCTTTTAAATAGTCGGTTGTCGGCGATATACCAACTCATGGCACCCTTGAAAGTCTCTGCGTCCATCTTTGATGCTTGGATCGCCGCCTTGAGCAATATGCGCAACATCAAGTTCGTAGGGGGAACGAAATACAACGATGGGAGGTGGGTCCAGATGTAAAAGATGGCGTCTGGACGGCGAACACGAAGGAGGGCAGTGAAGAGCGCGTGGATCGGGTGGACCTTGAGGTAAGGGGAGGCTCGGATGGGTTGCGGTGCGTTAGGTTCCTCAGTGTCCCTCTTGATGGCCTCGTCGAGTAGACATAGGGCCTCTTCTGTGCGCCCGCTTTGGACGAGGACGTCGATGCCCACGCAAAGTGCCTTTCGATCGATCCTCGTCGGATTTTCGTCGCGCTTGTCACGTGCGCTGACGACCTCGCCGACGAACTCGTCCCATAGTTTCTGTGCGTCATCGAGCGCGTTCCTCCACAACAGGCCTTGTATGACTACGGTATACGTCGCCCTCGTTGGCTTGTATGCGTGTGTGCCTTGCTGTGTAGCCCTGAAAAGGCCGAGCAACGCGCTGGGGGAGAGTGCGCGGTCATGCGCGGCAGCATAGAGCGCTGTGGTCCAGTCGTAGATGTCGATGTTGGACTTGTTGGCCGTATGGGAGGTGGGTGGCGTGGCGAGATCAAGCTTGAGCAGGTGGTGAAAGTAGCGAAAGGCAGACGGACGGTCGTCCCGCATGGAACGGAGGTAGTGTGTATTGGCCTTGTGCGCTGACCCTGTGCCATCGGCGGTATACGGGGGCGTGGTGCCAGCTTTCAAACACTGACTCTGGATGGCGTGTAGGTAATGTGCGCTGGTTTGGACCCTGCCTAGCGATGCGTATGCTCTGAGCCGTGCTTCCAGATTCGAGGCACCACGGCGGCGAAAATGGTCCAGCAGCTGCGGGGTGCGAAAGTTGTCCCTGATGAGGACCCTCTCCGTGTCTGACCAGAGGGCAAGACCCCTGTGTTCCATATCCCTCAAGAGGTCGACGGCGACGTTGGCGGCGACCCGGGATCGATCAAAGAGGGAGATGGCCTGAAGAAGCATGTTGAAGTGAAACGAGGGATATGGGTGAGGAATGCAAGCGAGGTGCGCGGTGAGGGGACGGAGGAGGGCCACGAGGGAGAAGTAGGCGAGGGCATGGGTGGTGAGGACGAGGAGCGAAAAGGCGTGGGACCGGGAACGGAGCGCGACGTCATAGAGGGCCAACTGGGCGTCGCTCGGGGATGCGATCTTGTGGGACGCGAGGGCGAGGGCGACCCAGGACGGGATGTGCCGGGCGGTGTGGCAGCGGTCGACGGCGCGCTGGAGGGAGGGGGCGAACACGACGGGGGACCAGCGGGCCCACTCGTCGGGGGGGATGCCGCGGAGGGGGGGACTGTGCTGACGGAGGAGTGGGACGATATCCCACACGGGATCGTGGGTGACTCTGCGCGCGAACTTGGTAAAGCCGAGGGTGCGCTGTTCGAGGACGAGACGGTGCATGCCACAAGACCAATCAATCTCATTTTCTCGGGTGCATGCCACAACAGCAACACGACCAATCAATGACCCCGCTCGCGTGCGTCGGTTTAAGCGCCACAACGACAACACGAACAATCAAAGACGGCATTCACCCTCCGCCTTTTTGCGACGGGCCTTCTTCACTCCCAACCACATCCTCCTCCTCATGCCGCGCATCCTCTTCGTCAGCGGTTTCCATCCCTCCACCCGCGCACGCGACCTCGCCTACGAGTTCGAGCGGTACGTCCACTCCTCTCCCCCTCGTCGCGAAATTTTCATCCTCCACAGCTATGGCCCTCTCGTGCGATGCGACGTCCCGGCACCACGCAACCCACACGCAAGTTCCAACCCGTGAGTGCTCTCGCTCAACCCCTTGCCCTATCCAGTCGACGCGTGCGCTCCACGGACGAGGGTCACGATACGATTCAAACGCGGGCGATTACCGATCCTCTCTCTCGCGGGTTCGTCGTCTGCTACCCCACCATGCGCGATACTGGCGAGTTGCGTCGAGAAAACGTGTCTTCGCCTACCGATTCCGTTTCATCCTTTCGTCCCGATTTGCCGCTCTTTCGAGTCTTACAAACCCTCTTCGAACCCTCGCTCAACCTCGCGTCTCGCAGCTATGCCTTCGTCGAATTCCGCAGTCAACGTGATGCCGAAGACGCGTACTACGACATGTGAGTCGCCCCCTTGGTCCTGCCTCACCCGCTCACCCGACCACGTTGCAAAGGCACGGAAGGTACTTTGAAGGTTCGCGCTTGGGCATCCAGGTCAGTCCGTCTTGCTCCTTTACCTCCCCGTGCTCAATCCGTCCCAGTGGGCCAAAAATCCACCCTCGTCGGTCTGGCGCTACGACAGGCGTTCACCTCCACCCCACCGTTCGCGCGACCGTTCCCGTAGCCCGCGCCGTCGTCCCGAGCCGCGTGACGATCGCGATTACCGCAATGGCGTCGACAGGGAACGGGATGTCGCAGACAAGGACAGAGACCGTGACACCAGGGATCTGAGGGAAAGAAGGAGACGCAGTAGGTCCCCCGACCGAAGGCGGAGCCCTTCGCCCGCAGACAGGAGGAGGGGTGACGAAAGAGACCGGGGTGCCAGGACCCCTCCTATGGAGGACGTCAAAAAGGATCTCGATGATCGGGAAAAGGAGCGAGCCCCTGCTCAGACCCCGCCCTATGATCATTGAGTCGAGCAGCGTCGTTTCTTCGCACGGATCGATTTTCTTGTCCGAGTTTTAATACGTCTAGCACGTTTGTTGTACATACCTTTCTACCAATGCCATGAGCCCGTTAGTCATCACACAGCATTCGTAGTGTTCCTCCTCAACCCCCATCATGCAACCTACACGACGAGTACCAACCATTGACGATCTCAAGGTAGGCAGGTCTGCGAGTCTGTCGCCCAACGTTGACCCACACGACGCCCAGGTCAAGCTCTGCTACATTTGTCGAGAGGAAGAACGGTACGATGGTACATCGTCCGAGCCCTGTTCGACACCACGTCGGCTCACCGACTCCAACAGCCCCAGGGACCCCTCCCCGCGCATGGACGCACCCATGTACGTGCACGCTCATCGCGCACGAATCGTGTCTCCTTCGCTGGATCCAGTCTTCTCAGTCCACCCGTTCCCGCGCTTCCAACGCCCTTAAATGCCCCCAGTGCGGCACCGCCTACGAACTCACGAGCTCGAATCCACGGTTACTCCGTTGGTTGGACATGGGCAACAAGGGGTTGTCTATGATCGGGAGGGTCGTCGGCGTGGGCAGCTTGACCGTCGTCGTCGTCAGCCTCGGAACCGGTGCGTTGCCCAATTTGGTCTCGTGCAGAACATGTGCTCATCCCGCCCAGGGCTCTATATACTGAGCACTGCATACGGTGCGTATGCCGTACGTGAGTTCATCGGACCAGAGTGAGCGCTACGTCTCTGCTTTTATTCATGGTGCTCAGTGACCTGCGATAAGAATGTTCGACATCCTCCTCACGGACGATCCGTCCAACTGGCCTTGGCATAGCTTCATCAACCTTCCCCTCATCCCACTCGCCCTCATTTTCTCCCGCCTCCCTCTCAGGTCCAACGTCACCCCGCTCATTCCGCTATTGCTTGCGTGGCCGACGAGTGCACCCGTTGCCGGCGATGCCTTGAATAGAATCGGAACTGCGCCTAGCACGGGCAGTCCCTCGCCGTCTGGGAAAGACGTGTTTCCTCTCCTGCCGCATTGGCCACCACCCCCGCTCGTCCTTGGTCTCTTCGTCTTTCCGATCGTCCGAGAAAGCTACAAACGGCTGTTCTTGCAATTTTCGAAATGGGTACTGGATGACAAGGCTGGGGCCGGCAACGGGCAACACGGCCAGGGACAACGAGGAGAGCGCGACGTGCACCGGGCGTTGATGGGCGGCGCGGCCGACGACGAGCCATTTCTGAGGATTCGCGTCAACGCGCATCTCGAAGAGGAAGACGCGCCCGCCCCGCCTGGCGCCCTCCCAGCCGGACGGCCACAAGGACAAGCCAACAACAACAACGATAACAACCTACGCGCTGCCGCCGCCGATGATCGAGACGACGACGACGCCGGGAACGCGGCAGCTGCAGCCGAGAACACGATCCGGGTCTCGGGAACGTCGCTGGGCCGGTTGATCGGCGGGGCGCTGATCATCCCCCGCATATCGTCCTTGATGGGCTCGTTGCTTCTCTGGCTCTCCAAGCATTCGGTGCTGTTGCGCACGTTCCTCGCTGTGCGTCCGCCGTTGCGTGCGGCGGGACGCGTCGGGCCGTTGGGACTGACGCGTGGGACGGGCGTGCCACTTGGAGCGGGCCTTGGTGGTGTGCTGGGGCCGCGTGCGGTGTTTGGGGGGCAGGCGCTTGGGGAGATGGGGCTGTTGAGGAAGCTTGGGGTAGCGGGCGTGTTGGGGCTGAGCGTGGCGTGGCGAGGGACGTACGCCTGGGCCGAGTGCGATCCCGTGTGGTACGCCCTTTGACGCGGTGTCATCTCGCGTTTGGACTGACGATACTGGGATAGGTGGCGAAACTCGTTGGGGCTCGGATTATTCACCGTCGTACGTCCTGGCGTCGTCGTCCTAGCATGGCGAGGTATACTGACCGACGCGCTGTATCTAGGCCAAGGACTGTGTACACCTTCTCCACCTCTACCTCACCAAACGGGAGCTCGAGAGTCGGCGGGTGAAGAACCGGTCGTTTGAGGGCGTGGACATTCGCGAGCTCGACCTCATCGACCCGCAAGCGCACGTGTGAGCGCGCGACGCGGTTGCGGCGCTCGTACTACCTCGTATGCCACGCGCGATGCGCTGCTCGCTGTATAAAATGTAGCCCCTTTTTTTCGTTTCGTGTCGACTTGCGGACGCTCAGCTGGACGTCTTCGTGGGCGTCGTCAGCCGTCGCCGGATCTACGCTCGGGACCGTGTTTACTTTAACGAGAATGTCATCCCTCCGACGTTATTTGCAGGTCATTGACATGGATAACAACCGACGTGGTGCATGCCCAGGTCGTGCGGATCACCCCAGCTTTAGTAAATGCACATGAATACAGGGTCGACGCGTGATCTACAAGTGGGCGCTGCGGTCGCCTGCATCAATCGAGCTCCAGTACCGTGCCTCTTTGTACACTTCCCCACCCTGTCAAAATGACGTCAGCGATCATACGCATGGACACGTGCTCGACAACGCACCCACGAGTCGCCAGTGTTTCTCGATCCGTCGTGACAGCGCCACCTTCTCGCCGACCTCGGTACACGCGGGCGACGTCAACTGGATCTTGGCGAGGTCGCCCTTGACGCTCAACACGCGTCCACCCGTCGACGTCGACCCAATGTTGATCAGTAAGAGCTCGTTCTTGGTCAGCTTGGACACCTTGGTCTGTTTCTTGTCTTCCGTCCGCACACCGAGGAGTCTGCGGAGCAAAAACAGGCTGATTTCGAGTTCTGGGGGGGGTGAGTGAGCGTGGTTGAGGGGCCGAGCGCGCGTCGTACCCGTGTAGACCTTTGGAAGCTTCCCGACGGCACCCAGTACCTGACCTACCAACCGATCTGCACGACAGAGCGTCGGGTCGATTTTGGTGCCGACACCGATCAGCCCACCGGGCACGGCAAACGAAAGGTGATTGTTCTCGGCGTGCAACGAGACGATCTTGCTAAAGATCGGTTTACATCTATTTCTTCCCGCGTTGTCCTTGGTAACGATGCCTGGTCTGATCTCGACTTCTTGGCCGAGGTGGAGAACGCCGGTGAGGATGGAGCCACCAGCGACACCGCCTTTCAGCTCGTCGACCTCGGAACCGGGTTTGTTGACATCAAAGGAACGAATGACGATAAGGCGCGGATCAGAGGTGAAATCTCGGACTGGGATCGGGATGCGTTTGACGATGTACTCGTTGACGGCGTCGATATTATATTTCAACTGAGCAGATATAGGTACGATGGGCGACGACTCTGCGACGGTGCCTAACGAGAGCGTCCCATAAAAAAGACGTCTACGGGGAATAGATCAACGTGCCTTTGACGAACGCCGCGATACTCTTCTGATGCTCCAACGCCTGTGCCTCCTTGATCAAGTCGACCTTGTTCTGGAGGATGATGATGTTTTCTAATTTCATGATTTCTACGGCAGCCAGGTGTTCCGATGTTTGAGGCTGAGGACAGGTTTCGTTGCCGGCGATAAGTAATAGTGCGGCGTCCATGACGGCAGCGCCGTTGAGCATGGTAGCCATGAGAATGTCGTGTCCTGGACAGTCCACAAAGGAGACGTGTCGGACGAGTTTCATGCGGTGGCCACAACCAGGCCGTTCGCAAGGCGGGTTGTCCTCTTTATCAGAACGATAAGACCGGTAGCAACCTGGCCGCGGGCATGCTTCGTTTTCGCATTTGTAGATCTGACGAGGACGACATGGTTCTAGTAAGCGCCGCGGAATGCAAAGCACAGAGACGAAGCGCGGACCAAGCCATAAAAAAAAAAGGGTGAACGAACCTTGGCGTTGGCATAGCCAAGCTTGATGGTGATGTTCCGTACGAGCTCGTTTTTGAATCGAACGGTCATGACCCCCGAGATGGCTTTGACGACCGTCGATTTACCGTGTGCGACGTGTCCGATCGTACCTAGGAGCGCGCCGGCAGAACGCGGGTCAACATCGCCATCCAAACCACGCGTCTCGTGTGCTCACCCAAGTTGATCGTTGCCTGAGATCGCGCACACGCAGTTCAATAAACCGCTTCTCCAGAGGAACGGACTCACCTGTTTCGATATGACCTCGGGGGATAATGGCGTGAGGGTTGATGGATCGACGTCAATCTTGGGTACGTCCTCGACGTCGTCATCGTCAGACTCTTCCGATTCAGATTCATCGTGGGGTTTTTGCAGCGTTTCTTCGTCCGACATGGTGGTCTCAGTGCAACGTGGTCTGCGTTCGCGATCGGTGATAGATACAAGACACCTTCTTGACTCGATCCGAACTGAGAACACGACCCCCCTTCGTGGAGGGGTCGCATATCACGTAATACAGGGCACTTTATTTCATTGGACCCTTCCCACGGGGGTTCGATGTACATTTGGGGTACATTGAAAGAGCGTCGACTTCTCCCGCGGCCGGGCGTAAAGGTGGACACTTGGACCGCGTCAAGGGTCATGGTTGCATTCCAATTTGCACAGGCCTCCATTGGCCACTCTGAGATATCACTCACATGTCCTCTTGTCGGCGGACCACTCTGACGTCTTGAAAACTGATTTTTAGAAGATGTACGTCAACTTGAACACATTCTGACCCTCGCTCACTGACGGTGCGCCATCGGATGGCGACGTCGCAGACATCAAATTTCCAGGTCAGACGGACGGGGGCATCCAACCGTCGCCAACGATCGACAACGCTGGTCAGGTAAGCACCGTGGCCCATTTTTTCTCGCGGCGTCTCTCCAATCGAGGTTGTTTGCAAGGTATATCCGAAATCGGACTCCAAAGATGAGAACCTCGGTGGTAGCGGTTGCGCATGGGGTATACCGCCTGACTCACCCATCATCGTCACGGAGGCTCCTATGTACTGGGAACGTCCTCCAGATACGTCCTCAGCTTTGTCATAGGAGACCCCTATCTGTCACGCAAGCTCGACATGTCCTTACTCAAACGAGTGCTCTAACACTTGGAGAAACCCAGGAGCTGGAGGGAACTACTGGATGTGCACAACGCTCTGAGTAGGTTTAATCTGGCGTCCGGATCGGGCGGAGAGCATGGATCGCCCAGTGAGGGAGCTGGTCTTTTTGTGGATTAATTATTCAGTTTGAAATAAGGATGATTCTGGACACTACATCAGTTGCATCAATTCCTGTATTCTGGCCATGTTGGGTAATACATTCGAGAGCTAATTCGAGAATCCTTCCACCGATCGTACGAAGCACACACAACTACTCAATCTAGAAAACATGAATCATGGAAAGATACAACAAATACAGGAAATAGGACACCGCCCGGCGTCAAAATGAGTCCTTCATCTACTTATGTACGCAATTGCTGTGACCGTCGATTATTTCCTGTGCAGAATATTCCAAAATGCCGGGACATGCGAGTTGGCAACCGTGGCGCGACTGACTCCCCATCATCACTTGAAGAAGGCTCAGTCTCCTGTTCTTGCAGTGCAGGATATTGCTCGTTCACCGGTGGTTGCGGCTCAGATTCCACCCTTGCAGGATATTGCTTGGGTAAAGGACGCTGCACCTCCGGTTCCGGCGGTCGTGCAGGGTGTTGTTTGTGTACAGGGCGGGAACGTCGTGCAACCGGATCCAGCAATGCTCTCTTTCTTCGCTTGTCTTCAGTTAATTTAGAGGGGAAAGCATCCGGGGCTGAAACAACCCGATAAGGATTACGTGTGAACGCAAGGAATACAAATGAGTCATACGTGGCATGGAGGCTGCGATGTTGTTCAAGGGCCATGGTGGCACACGCCGTGAAACGCCTGCACTGCTTGGCTGATCAAGCTGTGGCTTGCTCTGTGGCCGAGATCGACTGTTGGCATTCTTCATCAGGTCGGCTATGCCAAGCTGTGCGTAAGGATCGCGGTTGCGCCAAATAAACAGTCGTGTGGTTAGCGGCAAGAGTAATCTATCCACTCGTCCTGGGGAGATAAAAAAAATAAAACCGAGTCCGTGGGTATTCGGAAACGACCCTACCTCGGAGTTCGGCGGGAAAGCGGTCCTGGTTCTGGCGAATAATCAAGACAAGCATTCTGAAATAGGCCGATTTGTATGGCTGGAATTTAGGTGGGCACGAAGTAAATAGGTGGAGTTTTACGCCCATTAAGTTGAGCGTCGTTCGAGCCACCTACGGTATCGAGTTTAGTCTGACCGCGAGCACCCGAATAGCGGGAGAAATAAATATACCTCCATGATTGCAAGCAACTATGGACGTGGGTGTTTAGAAACGTGCGAAGGATGGGTGATTGAAAAAGTGCCTACCTTTCTGCCGTGATGTTGAACGTCGACGTCGGTCAACCGCTCGTTATATTGACAAAGGTCTTCCGACGCCTCCAAGAAATTCCGTAGTGAAGATAGACGGTAAGCAACATCAATCGCGAATTTTTGTACAGACGTAGGGGAGGATAACGGGACATCTTGGTTCATGGTGAGAAACGGATCCCCTTGGGAACGGGGAACAAATAATCGAGTGCGATAGTGAACGGAGTGGGCTTTATCAGCTCTTGGAAAGGAAAGGGAAGAAGAAAGACGCGAGGGGAGGGGTTATATATACTAATCGTGGCAAAGCGTAGGAGAGGAGGCGAAGAGTTGCATAAAAGCTGCGGTACATTCCGAGAAAGGGACACCGTCTGTCAGTGGAACACTGATGTGATCAACCTGTGCCTCTTCCTGCATTGTGTCGGCTATTATTGGCTGCGTCCGAATAACAATCAACTATTTCCATTCGTCCCTCATTTGGACTGGGACAATAAATTTTGGGCCTGGTAGAACATGGCGGGTGGCAATCAATAGAGTCCGGGTCCTAGTTCGTGGATGTCTTCTCCCTTGCTTGGTCCGTGGGAATTTTAATTGGATGGATATGTACTTATTATGTAATTTATACGTTATGCGCCTTCAGCGCGGCTCGAGGAACGCGTCCAACGCGAGGCCTAACAACACGCCAACGCTATGGAATCATCCAGCTACAGGCTACAAACCGAACGACAGAAACAAATCGAGCTGAGAAAGCAAATAAAGCACTTGCAAGTACAGCTCACCGACATCCCGGATGACGACCCACGTCTACAGTCACCAAAGCGAAAGAAGGCAGACGCAACCCTCCTAGCTCCTGCAACACCCTCTCCGAGTGAGCCAGATGATCAATCACGAGCACGGCTATTTAAATAATCTACGATTACAGGGAAAAGGAGGCGGACCGAAGGAACTGCTAGTCAGGGACGTAAACCATATGCTGTAGGCAGTTCATCCACGTCGGAGCGTCCGCGGGCCCACGACGGCGCGCGCTCGGTTGGTAAAACTGCCTCTGTTATCCAGCACGCGAAAGCAGCACCTTCGAGTGTACTTGACAAACTCGCCACCCTGCATTCTCGACCCACTCGTGACTCCGAGCCAGTCCCCGGTATCCGATCGTCAGACTTCGCTAAGAAACCCAGACCTAAGGTGCTCGAACCTTGTGCACGATCGCACGTGCTTCAAGGATGTGTCTTCGAGGAGCCTGTCGCATCAACCTCACGGACGAGCGCACCTCAAAGAGATGAGAACCTCGCGATAGTGGAGGACCTCCAAATGGGACCTGCAGATCATAAACCACTCCAAGATGACCCCTTGTTCGAGCGCCTGGAGCCAAACTCTGGCATACATCTTCTGTACGTCGCTCTTCATGGATTCCCAGCCCGTTTCATTCCTTCTAATACTTTACCTCATCCTTGTCGCGCGATGTTAATAATAAATAAATAAACAATACTGACCTAATGATAGGTCTCGATCCCTCCCACACGAGGACCTCCAAGAGTATCTCCGCGGACGATATTACCTCTCACCTTCGCGTCTTTACTCCTGCATACGATTGCTCCCAAATAAATCTGGATATGATGTCCCTGTAGATGGTGATTGGGTAACCATCGCGGTTGTGGCTGAAAGAGGTCCCATCAAGCATACTCGGGCACCAGTGGATATCACTCCCGGAGATGATGGACGTGCTTCAGATAATGAAGTTGGCAGATCAAAGCCTGGTTATAATTCAGGTTCCCGTAATAAACCCGACAAGAACGGACTAATGGATCAGGCGAAACCACACGGCAAAAAATACGTGAGCATGAAACTGATTGATTTCGGGGCTAGGTCTCGGTCCTCCGCGGTTGGAGAGAAATCAGCAATTAGGGGGGACGCGTTCTTGACCTTGCTGCTATTCGAATCAGATGGGTTCGATAAAGTGACCGGAGAGAATGGGAATGTGAAAAAAATATATCAGGGCGGGAGCAGAGGCGCATTCGAGGCGATGTCCAAGCTCAAGGAGGGTGATGTTGTCACCCTTCTCAATCCAAAGATTTTGAAACCCCTCCAGGTTCGTTTTTCGTTTCCTCGTCAAAATATCCTGTGTTTATTACTCCCCAGCGCAACGATAAGACACCGCATCCTGTGGATAACATACTTGCGGTCACACCGGAATCGGCGACTTCGATGGCGATCATCGGACGTGCTCGCGACCTCGGCATGTGTACGGTGACCAAGAAAGATGGTAAACCCTGCGGAAGCTGGACGGACAAAAGAGTAAGTGACGTCTGCGAGTGGCACTTAACAAACGCCGTCCAGAGACGACGGGCCGGGAGAGCGGAATTTTCAGCTGGGTTCGTTTGGCTAGTGCATCCTTTGATTCTTCTACTTTGATTCTTCTAAACAGCATTTTTTTTACTTGATAGGACATCGGGTATGACGACGACCACTGCCCACAAGCGTAAGCCAGAGTATGACCCCTCCCGTCAGTGGGGCCTTCAACCCGAGCCAACGCCAAGTACCTCGGTGTACATGGTCTCTGGACACGTCGTCGGTGGAGCCACTGGGAATATGTTCGCCGCCGAAAAGCTTGGCAGAGAGGCACAGGAAAAAGCAAAGCGAAGGCTTGGACGAGACGCTGACAAGGAGTTGAAAACGCTATTAGATAGGGACAAGGAAGGGATGAGGGCTGTCACGAAAGCGAGGGAAGTCGCAGCGAAGATGTTGAAGGTGTCCAGTGATGCAAAGAACAAGGGCAAGAGAAGGGAAACAGACAAGGGCAAAGCCGTGAACGACGAGTACGAGGAGCCAGCGTCAGCGAATGCAACTGCAAAACCAGCGTACTCTGCGAGTATCATCAAGCATCTTGGATTTGACCCTGCCGCGAAAGCGGGTCGGAAGCGTGCGGAGGATCTTACCATCCAGAAAAAGGTATTCTCATCGTGTTGTGGTAGAACGCTTTCAAGACATTCATTTCATTGCTAGCTAGAAGCACTAGCCACAGTGCAGAAGTCGAGAAAGGAAATTAATCTCGCCCGAAAACCGGGCCCGAAGATACGTTCTGGCGTCTCCATCCCTGCCTTTATGAATGAGGATGATGCTGGCGCCAATACAGAGGAGTTGGACTCTGAGCTGGACATCGTATCGGAGGAAGATGAGATGGTTGATCTAGATGAGAGCAGTGACGCTTGAATGATATAATGACTACAGGACATACTGGACGTTGAGATGATACCTTTGGTCTACATATGGGAGTTTCTTACGGTCTAGGTTACCCCCACAATAGTCTGGAGAAATCAAGGATAACACGATATTAGTAGTAGATGCCAGCGTGTACAACGAAGACACCATGAGGTATTGGACAGATGCGAGAACTGGGAGGTTTCTGTCTCCAACGGTGGAGGTGAGAGGAGAGGTAGAGGGTGTCGACGATACCAAGAGCGTGACTTACGAACTCCGAGTGCGTACATGCGGTCAATCGCGCTTTAAATGTCTATGATTGATCTGTCTGTCTCTAGGCTATCGTTTGTCAAATCACGATGAAAACAAAACACTCCCACTTAATCGCGATCGTAAAGGGCAAGTCACGTTGATTTCTTCCCTCTCTTCGTGTCTAATTTCAATCTTAGTACCTGAGGCGGAAACCCAGTCACATCTGAAGGGTCCTTGGTTCCTGTTCAACGACTTTGTAGTCCGCAATATATCCGAGGACGAGGCACTGAGTTTCCTGAGTGCTTAGAAGGTCAGGACGATCCTCGAGCGTCACTTTCTGCGTCTCTTATCACGGAAATAGGTACCTGCCGTGTTGTATCTTGAACGAGAGGACATGTACTCTCAGTACGACTTCAGTGGTCTACCCGATGAGCTCGATCTCTCGATACTGAGTCGAGATACATCCATATCGGTATAAGTATTGACGTTATCTATCTCGCCCTTTTACTGAGTGCGGGACATAGAAATCGGGACAAGGGCCTGATCAGACACGAATGTTTACGCTTCGAAGAGTTGCCCAAACTTGGCACGTTGGTCGCGATCGATGCTGAGTTTGTGTCTATGCAACAGGTGAGCTTACCTTCGACTTGACTGTTCGTTCTCCTCAACCGCGTGGGTCCATTCCACAGGAAGAAACAGAGTTTAGGTCCGACGGTACGACCCGTGTGATTTGCCAGGCTCGCCTCAGTCTTGCACGAGTTTCCGTCTTGCGAGGCGATGGTCCGAAGGAAGGCATTCCGTTCATTGACGATCATATCCATAAAAGTGATGTCATCGTCGATTATCTCACCGAGTTCTCAGGCATCAAATGTACGTTTCCTTGTCTCCTCCGCATCACTATACACAATCCATGGTACCACGCGTAGTTGGAGACTTGGATCCGCACTTGTCAAGGTACACGTTGACGCCACTGAAGCTCGTGTAAAAGAAACTATAATTGCTCGTCGATCGAGGATGTATATTTATCGGCCACGGGCTTTCCAAAGATTTCCGGATCATAAGTCAGTTCGTGACTTGTCTATCTTCCAACGGCCATTCTAAATTATGGGGCAGACATTTTTGTCCCTCCCGAGCAAGTCATTCACACGGTTGACCTCTACATTCTTCGTAACCGCCAGCATCGTCTCTCGCTCCGATTTCTCTCCTGGTTCATCCTAGGGGAGAACATTCAAACGGAGACACATAACTCGATCGAGGATGCGCGTTCTGCGCTGCGATTATACAGGACGTACCGCGAGTTCGAGGAACGGGGCGTGTTTGACGAAAAGTTGGAGGAACTATATCGTGCCGGGAAGCAACACGTGCGTGACTTTGCCGGCGCAGGTGCTTGGTATGCTGATCGATGCATGGACAGAGCTGGAAGCCACCGCAGACGACACTGACAGCGACTTCTCCCGCCACGTCGCTTTCGCCACCCCAAGTCCTCGCCCAACCGAGCGCGCTCTCGTCGCCGTCTACGCTGTCCTCTCAGACGCAAACGCAAGGCACGCTAATGCAGATGCAGACGCCCAGCATGTCGCAGTTCAATATGCTCGCCGCTACGGCAGCGGCGAGGAACTTTGAGCATCAGGGATCGTTTCAGCCGATGAGGTTCGACGTGGGTGGGTTGGGGCGTCGGGTGTAGGTGTTAAAGTACCATACGTACAGCCACTGCTTACTTAATCGCGGTGTCGTTTTCGTGTCGTGTCGTACTCTTACACCTCAGTGACTTGGATAGTTACTGAGGTGAGACCTTCTATTCTATAGCTACACACCTATACTAATAAGTATCCGAGCTGGTATCGTTCCATAGTAGGTACATTTGGCGCTTCTGGCTCGGGACAAGGTGTGAGTGCAGGTCATGGTATGGGTCATGGACATGGCATTGGACGGAACAGCGGTGAGATCCCTGGTCCATGTAGCATACTGAAAAAGTTGGGCATGGAACGATGCATTGAGAAAGTGTCTGCATGTATTTTTAACGTCTTTCTTGGTTTTACTTATTGATTGTAGCAGCAGGTCGCTTTAGCTATTCAATGCATAGTTTATTTCATGGATTCCTTGCGGCCCGAAATGCCTCGAGGAATGAACAACCTCCTGTGATGTCATGGTACGGGACCTGTCGGGAGTCGGAAGTGTGGGTGTTCGATCGGGATCGATAGACGATTCGCCCTTAGTCCCTCGCTTCCACCACTCTCCATCGCTCTAACTTTCTGCTCTACTGCTCTCCACACGTACTCTCTCCAGAATGTCTACGGAAAACACACCAGAATTCGAGAACCTCCGCTCCAAGTTCGGCCGTTTCAGGGTCCTCATCCTCGGACGTGCGAACGCTGGCAAGACAACCATTCTCCAGGCGATCTGTAACACGACGGAAAAACCGGAGATCAATGACGGAGATGGAAACAAGGTATGCGTCCAGGTTGATACACGAGGTCAAGCGATATACTACTCCGAGTCGCGCAATCAGATCGATCTGTCCAAAGTCGAGGGTAACAGGGAGGTAGGTGTCGTACCTCATCGGGCTAACTCACAGAATATGCGATGCATACTCAACATTTTCTAGCGCGGGATACACAACATCGAGGATGAACTAATCTTCCGCGGCAACGACCGATTCGTCTTCCACGATTCGCGGGGCTTCGAAGCTGGTAGTGTAGACGAGTTCAACAAGATGAAGGGGTTCATTGCAGATCGTGCAAAGATCGCTTTTATCAGGAAGCGTCTTCATGCAATATGGTAACTGACGAGGGTGTGTTCCGGTACATTGACCGATGATGCATTCTGTCGGCAGGTACTGCATTCCAATGGATAATCTCGAGCGGGCAATCCATCGCTCTGAGGAAATATTTTTTGAAGAACGTGACCCTGGAAACGGTGAGCTCTTGTCGTCAGGGTCATTTGGGGCTCATGATCTCGTCAGTTCCTGTCATACTGCTGTTCACTAAATTTGATGCACTACTCCCCGTGGCACTAGGAAAGCTGTTGCCCACAGATCGACAGCTGCCACCGCAAGAGCAGCTGTCCAAGGCGAAGTCACTTATTGAAGAGATTTTCAGTAGAGCTGATGTGTGGGGTCGCCTTTCAAAATTGAGATATCCCCCAAAGTCAAGTGTCCGAATGGAAGGTTTGCCCTATGTTTCATTTATATGCACATGTATTCTACTACTCACCAATGTACAAGGCATGCAAAAATCAAGGGAAGGATGCAATAACTTGCTAGAAATCACTGCAGCTATCTTGGGTGAAGAAACACTGCAAATGCTCTTGGTTTCAGCACAGGAAACAAATATAACACTTTGCATCAAATATGCAACTCAACAGTAGGTCAACCTAGGGGATCATCTATTCTTAAGTGCCTAACATGTTCATTGTAATGAAGACTAATATTTGACACAAACAAAGAATATGACAGTGTGCTTCCCATGCAAAATATGGATAAAATAAAACTTCAGAAGCTTGCACATTGGTTTCCACATTTTCAAGTAAGATTAGATGCCAATTTTGAAATACACATACTTCTCCTTGCTGATGCTCCTACAATCATAGACTGTAAATCATCTATTTTGACATGTTGGTGACTGTGGTTGTCCTGATCATTTCTTGCCCATTCTTTGTCCTGCTCTGGCAACCATAGGCTGTGAGTTGTCCATTCTGGTGTGCTGGTGACTGTGGTCATCTTGATCATTCATGTCCATTCTTCATCCTGCTCTGGCAATCATAGTGGGTGAGTTGTGCATTGTGACTATGGTTATTCTAATTATTCATGTCAATTCTTCATCCTGGCAATCATAGTGGGTGAGTTGTCAATTCTGGCATGTTGGTGACCATCTTGATTATTCATGTCCATTCTCCACCCTGCTCTGACAATCATAGGATGTGAGTTGTCCATTCTGGCATGTTGGTGACTGGTCATCCTGATCATTCATGTCCATTCTTCATTCTGCTCTGGCAATCATAGGCTGTGAGTTGTCCATTCTGGCATATTGGTGACTGTGGTCATCCTAATCATCCATGTCCATTCTTCATCCTGTTTTGGAAATCATAGAGGGTGAGTTGTCCATTCTGGTGTGTTGGTGACTGTGGTCATCTTGATCATTCATGTCCATTCTTTATCCTGCTCTGGCAATTGTAGTGGGTGAGTTGTCTATTCTAGCATGTTGGTGACTATAGTCATCCTGATCATTCATGTCTATTCTTCATCCTGCTCTGGCAACCATAGGCTGTGAGTTGTCCATTCTGGCATGTTGGTGACTATGGTCATCCTGATTAATCATGTCCATTCTTCATCCTGCTCTGGCAATTATAGGAGGTGAGTTTTCCATTCTGGCATATTGGTGACTGTGGTCATCCTGATTGTTCATGTCCATTCTTCATCCTGCTCTGGTAATCATAGGAGGTGAGTTGTCCATTCTGGCATGTTCATGAATGGTCATCCTAATCACTCATGTCCATTCTGCATCCTGCTCTGGCCATCACAGTGGGTGAGTTGTCCATTCTGGCATGTTGGTGACTGGTCATCCTGATCATTCATGCCCATTCTTTATCCTGCTCTGGTAATCATAGAGGGTGAGTTGTCCATTCTGGCATGTTGATGACTATAGTCATCCTGATTATTCATGTTCATTCTTCATCCTGCTCTGGTAATCATAGGCTGTGAGTTGTCCATTCTAGCATGTTGGTGACTGTGGTCATCCTGGTCATTTATATCCATCCTTCATCCTGCTCTGGCAATTGTAGTGGGTGAGTTGTCCATTCTGGCATGGTGGTGACTATGGTCATCCTGATCATTCATGTCCATTCTTCATCCTGCTCTGGCAATCATAGGAAGTGAGTTGTCCATTCTGGTGTGTTGGTGACTATGGTCATCCTGATTATTCATGTCCATTCTTCATCCTGCTCTGGCAATCATAGGTAGTGAGTTGTCCATCCTGGCATGTTGGTGACTGTGATCATCCTGATTATTCATGTCCATTCATCATCCTGCTCTGGCCATTATAGGCTGTGAGTTGTCCATTCTGGCATGTTGGTCACTATTGTCATCCTGATTATTCATGTCCATTCTTCATCCTGCTCTGGCAACCATAGGTTGTGAGTTGTCCATTCTGGCATGTTGGTGACTGTGGTCATCCTGATTATTCATGTCTGTTCTTCATCCTGTTGTGGCAACCATAGGAGGTGAGTTGTCCATTCTGGCATATTGATGACTATGGTCATCCTGATCATTCATGTCCATTTATCATCCTGCTCTGGCAACCATAGGCTGTGAGTTATTCATTCTGGCATGTTGGTGACTGTGGTCATCCTGATTAATCATGTCCATTCATCATTCTGCTCTGGCAATCATAGGCTGTGAGTCATCTATTCTGGCATGTTGGCAATTGTGGTCATCCTGATCATTCATGTCCATTCTTCATCCTGCTCTGGTAATCATAGAGGGTGAGTTGTCAATTCTGGTATGTTAGTGACTGGTCATCCTGATCATTCATGTCCATTCTTCATCCTGCTCTGGCAATCACAGTGGGTGAGTTGTCCATTCTGGCATATTGGTGACTATAGCCATCCTAATCATTCATGTCCATTCTTCATCCTACTCTGGCAATCATAGGAGGTGAGTTGTCCATTCTTGCATGTTGGTAACTGTGGTCATCCTGATTATTCATGTCCATTCTTCATCTTGCTCTGGCAATCATAGGCTGTGAGTTGTTCATTCTGGCCTGTTGGTGACTGGTTATCCTGATCATTCATGTCCATTCTTCATCCTGCTCTGGCAACCATAGACTGTGAGTTATTCATTCTGGCATGTTGGTGACTATGGTCATCCTGATCATTCATGTCCATTCTTTATCCTGCCCTGGCAATCATAGGTTGTGAGTTGTCCATTATGTTGGTGACTATAGTCATCCTGATCACTTATGTCCATTTATCATCTTGCTCTGGCAATCATAGGCTGTGAGTTGTCCATTCTAGCATGTTGGTAACTGTGATCATCCTGATTATTCATGTCCATTCTTCATTCTGCTCTGGCAACCATAGGCTGTGAGTTGTCCATTTCAGCATGTTGGTGACTGTGGTCATCCTTATCATTCATATCCATTCTTCATCCTGCTCTGGCAATCATAGGTTGTGAGCTGTCCATTCTGATATGTTGGTGACTGTGGTCATCCTGATCATTCATGTCCATTCTTCATCCTGCTCTGGCAATCATAGAGGGTGAGTTGTCTATTCTGGCATGTTGGTGACTATGGTTATCCTGATTATTCATGTCCATTCTTCACCCTGCTCTGGCAATCATAGGCTGTGAGCTGTCAATTCTAGCATGTTGGTAACTGTGGTCATCCTGATCATTCATGTTCATTCTTCACCCTGCTCTGGCAATCATAGGTTGTGAGTTGTCCATTCTGGCATGTTGATGACTGGTCATCCTGATTATTCATGTCTATTCTTCATCCTGCTCTGGCAATTATAGGCTGTGAGTTGTCAATTCTGGCATGTTGGTGACTGTGGTCATCCAGATCATTCATGTCCATTCTTCACTCTGCTCTGGTAATCATAGGCTGTGAGTTGTTCGTTCTGGCATGTTGGTGACTGTGGTCATCCTGATTATTCATGTCCACTCTTCATCCCATTCTGGCAATTATAGGCTGTGAGTCATTCATTCTGGCATATTGGTGACTGTGGTTGTCCTGATCATTTATGTCCATTCTTCATTCTGTTCTGGTAACCATAGTGGGTGAGTTGTCCATTCTGGCTGTTGGTGACTGTTGTTATCCTAATTATTCATATCCATTCTTCACCCCACTCTGGCAATCATAGGATGTGAGTTGTCCATTGTTACATATTGGTGACTGTTATCATCCTCATAATAATTGCATGTCTATTCTTTCCATTATTGTGCAAATGATAGAGGGTGAGTTATACATTCTAGCACATTGGTGGCCATTATCATATACTCAATTACTCTATGTTTGCTTTCAATTCTTTGACAATCACAGAGTGTAAGCTATGCAATATAGATAAAATACATAGAATGATGTAAATGCTAATACCTTTCTAGTTTGTAAGTAATCATCATTTCTTTCTCTGTTATTGCTCAATTTGTTTTTTATGTAGCTGGTATGTTTTTTTTAAACATAGACAATATTCTGCTTATGTGCTTATGAATAGGATGTGAGTTTGCTTTTTGAATATTTTTACTTATAATCCTCTTATATTGTATTCAAGGTGGTGAGTTCCTTCAATTCTATACCATCCTCTTATTTATCTTATCTTAGGAGGTTTGTTTTATTAAATTATTGTATAATTTATTGAATATGTGATTTCATAATATTAGACATTTCACAGATCCCAGGTATGTAATCTTTCTATAATCCCAGATCTAATTCTTATATTCTATTAAACAGACCTATCTCATTACAAATCAAGCTCAAGTCCTAGCCTCAAACAACCAAGTAAGTACCTTGATGTTTGATTGATATAATTACATGTCTAAAACATGTAAGGTGAAGTTTGCCACATGGCAACAGATTCTACAAGCTGGTATTGGTATGTCTTCTTACTATATCATATATTATATTATCGACTATCTATTTTCTTATAACATAGATGCAATTCTCATATTACAGCATTCTTTCTATCTTGCTCAACAAAATAATCCCAATCCAATTTCTTCTGCTGTTCATAGATACCATTCAACAAACATGCCTACTACAATCAAAACAGCTCTAAAGGGTGTCTTCAAGCAATATGGCAAAGTATCCCAGACAGAAAAAATTGATATGATTCTTAATATCATTATGCAAAATTGCATGGGTGAACTAATTTCATATTTCATTATTCTATTGATTGATGTTGCAATTTATTTTAGAGGTGCCAGTAGCTAAATAGAAACAATGCCTCTGCATATGGTGATGATTTCTAGTCACTTGAATGGTGAAAATTGGACAAGTGACTGAAGAAAATATTTTGATAGGAAAAAATTCCTGGGAATGTGTTAAAGTGAAATTTCTATATATCTAATGACTGTTTACATATGTCAGTTGTAAAATGCATTTTGAGCCCATGATATTTTTCAGTCTAAAATCTACAAATGAATAGACAATGTTGAATGACTAGATATACAATTGCATAAAAAGGAAATTGTGATAAACAGAGAGGGAATGGATGGTAACAAATCACAGCACCAGTTAGAATTAAACAAGTGGCAAGGAAGAAGACATATTCAACATCAAGAGTTGGTTCTAATTGCCCAGGTAAATTAAAACCACATGAGCAAGATCATATCCCTAATGAATATACAGTGACTTTCCAAACTGTTCCAATGTTTAGCCATAATGCAAAGTGTGAAGTGTCCTGCAACCACCTGTGGGAATTTCACTATGCTTATGAGAGATGGAATATGGTATAGACTCTTGGCTACAAAACAGGCCTTGTGTCACGTGATTTGGCCAAGGGGTTACAAAGATATGTCCATTACAAAATGATGACCTCATTGGAACAGTTTTGTCACTTTTGATTCAAGCACTGGAATACCATCACCTTTCCCACACCTGCCATTATAAAACCCACTTTTGTCAAAAAACTCAATAAATTAATGTTTTGTTTGAAATAGGGTCAATTTGTTGTCAGACCTTTCATTCCAGTGTTCTCAATTACTCTATCACTAGTATAAATCACTGTAAACACTATTCTAACCAATATAAAGCTTTTTGGAAATAACCACACCTTATGTTATATGCT
>JBBPKJ010000167.1:0-40662 GCA_038089195.1 Brasilioporus rufonigricans
GTAGATAGTTTTACCTCGTCTTTAGTGACTTACTGAAGACAGTACAGGTAGCTACTACACAACTAATATAAGTGACTTACTGAAGACAGTACAGATACCAGATAAATATAACCAATAGGTTTCAATACATGTATGAGTTGGATGACTCAGCATCCTTTTACTATATTCGGCTTGCTTACATCAACAAATTTAAAGTCCTGCAGAACCACACCTCTTGTGAGAGGCTCGACATTGATGCACGCTGCCCAAAATGAAAAGGGACCACGTACATCGGCGCTTTGGCCTTGGTACGGTCTCAGCAAACCTTTACTAATTGGCTACTAGAACCCTTGAAAACTTGAGTGTTTGAACGATCGTTCACAGAACTGATCAACGTGTCGGATTATGACAACGATCACACTCGAGGGGCTCCTTGACATAGTTACTTTGGAGTGGAGCAAGTATCATATGTTTCAAGAAGTTGCTCAATGATGGATTTCGGTGGCCGAGTCGGAGCGATGGCAGCCTGGTCGAGACTACCGCCGTGTGTCAACATGATGAGCTAACTTGACTGTTTTATCGCCTTGGACAGCGTGCAGCGCCGACAGTGGACCGACTTGTAGAGCTTCTATCACTTGTGAGTTCATCTTCGGCTACGAAGACGAAACAAAGACTCGAGGTTGTCGAGGTTTTCTCCGTAGTCTAAGTGTTGTCGATTTACGAATGTCCTCACAAATTTCCGCCGCGGTCACTTACAACGTACGGTGTGCACGCTCGTTTCTCGGCATCCTTAACTCTCTGGGCCAGAGAGGACATACCAAACCGTCTTCACGAAACCCAATTTTGCTTTTTGCACTCGCCCCGTCGTCGACAACTCCGCCAGAGGTGCTCTCTGACATCACATCCACCCTCACCCAGCTCTATCCCGAGCATGTCGGCTGTATATCCGCACCGCTACCCTACCAATACTTCGACCCGAGGATACGCAGTGGACCCCATTCATGCTCTCTCGCGTATGCGCTAGTAAATGGTGTGTCCTTTCGTTCCGCGATCTCGGGTCGTGCACAGGCACAAGTCGGGAGGTGGCATGCTGCCAGACAGCGGAGACCAGAGGGTGTAGATGAAGTGATACAGGTCAATATTGAGGACTCACGACTGCAAACTATCAGTGATCTTTCCGAGCCTGGTGGTAGGGTTCACTGGGAAGACGTCTGGGAGCGCAGCACAAACCCGGTGGCTTGTCCGACATTGTCGAGCTATGGAGATGGCCTAGATTCAGAGGTGTTACCTGATACATTGAGAAATGTCGAGTATGTACTCTCGTTCTTCACAGCATCCTTCTGTAAACGCCACGCCTGTCAGCCCATCCACCATAGATGACATACTCTACTTCTCTGACAAGGCCCCAGAAGGGCTTGCGGCCATGTTGGAAAGCACGTTTCCACGAGCTAACAAGGTCTGTAAGATCGCCTCAACTGCTTCAGCCCTTGAGCTAAACCTTGATGGTGTACAGCTCTCTCTTATTGCCTCGTCCACTCCCTTCATTACCGGTCGTCCAGTTACGCTCTTCCACAACGGGTCAATTCTTTCCAATGGGGCCGTCGGTGTCGCGTTCAATTCCTCTCCCTCTTCGCCACCACCGGTGGTCGAGCTCTCCTTCCCTCCGCTGCTCGCCCTAAGCACTAACCTGGACGTCACGAGGTGCCTAGTAGCTCTTCTCCTCTGTCCAAGATTTCCCTAATGATTTCGCATTCGATTCACTTACATCACTTGCATTATCTTCGCCTTCAGTTCCGAAGGGAATCTAATCCTATCGTTAGATTCTGGGAACCCCACTCGATTACTGCTGAATGCTATTCAAAAACATGGCCTTGCCTCCCCTCATACAACGTGGGTAGCTAAAGAGGACGAGTTTTATGTTGGTGTGATAGATCTTTCGAGTCAACAGGTGCGTAGTTTTCGTTTTTGTCTCACATTCTTGTCTATCACTGGGTGACTTACGCTCTGTCGAAAAACGCATCACCCCGTTGGACTATCCAGCTTTCCCAGCTCTACCGCATCAATGCGGGTGATCCATCACGTGGAGCTATCGCCCTCGAAGCAACTTCAGCACCAAGACGAGGTTCTGTTGTCCGCGTGAGCTGATGTCTTCACAGGCAGTGTTACTATTTACTTATGACTTTACATCAGCTATATCACTTGCCCAGAGACCCTGTATCGGATACTCCGAGATACCTTCCGGGCCCCAATCATTCCAACAGTATTTCATTATTTGTCGCACCAGAGATGACCCCAACTGTGACAAGCCTCGCGAACGAGATCATGAACGGCTCAGCAGCAGACAGTGATCACGCAGTTGTCCCAAATGCTTTCCTTGCAGGATCTGAAAATGGGTTTACTCTCTCACGTCGCGCACAATGTCCTTGGAAATGCGTCGTTCCCGGAGGACGTGCGGGATTGTCGTGGGACCGTCCCATGTCGCGCTAGACACGCACGCTATTTGTATTACTACCAGTTGACTACAAGTCATGTGTTCTCTCACGTGATTATGTCGGAGAAAGAAAAAAATACGGCAAATGCCGAGTGGCCGAGAACACCCGAGGTTTGGTGGAAGCAGAGAGTCGGACGGCTTACTTTGCCCTTTTTTTCGGAATGGCCTCGAGAACGTTGTCGGCGTCGCTGGGTCGTACCCTTCGCAGCGCAGCTCGTCACCAGGTGAGTTCACCGCTCCCGCTGTATTCGTTGGGATCTGACGCGCCCAGCGGTCCTTGCGGTCGTTCGCTACGGCTGTGAACATCCCAGCACCCATCACCGAGACGACCACGCTCCCTAATGGTCTCACTGTCGCGACAGAGTCCCACCCACATGCACAGACTGCTACTGTCGGTGTCTGGATAGACGCAGGCTCTCGTGCAGAGACCGATAAGACTAACGGGACAGCCCACTTTTTAGAGCACATGGCTTTCAAGGGAACAAGCCGCAGGAACCAACACGCACTCGAGCTGGAAGTAGAAAATCTTGGTGCACACTTGAACGCGTATACCTCGCGTGAACAAACCGTCTATTATGCCAAAAGCTTCCGCAAGGACATCCCGGTCGCCGTCGATATCATTAGCGACATACTTCAAAACTCCAAGCTCGAGAGTGCTGCGGTTGAGCGCGAGCGGGACGTCATCCTCCGTGAGCAACAGGAAGTCGACAAGCAGCTTGAAGAAGTTGTATTTGATCACCTCCATTCTGTCGCATTCCAAGGTAAGTCTTCCTATTCTTCTGTTTCATGCTATTACCAACGTCCCATAGGTCAACCTCTTGGTCGGACAATTCTCGGTCCCAAAGCCAACATTTTGTCTATCAAGCGTGATGATCTCGCCAATTACATCAAGACCAACTACACTGCTGATCGCATGGTTCTGGTGGGCGCAGGTGGTGTTGACCACCAAGAGCTTGTAAAACTCGCCGAGAAACATTTCTCTTCCCTTCCTGTCTCCCCTAACCCTATCCCTCTTGGTCGTTTTGCTCACCCTCGCACCGACTTCATTGGCTCGGAAGTTCGGATTCGCGATGACGAGCTCCCATGTGCCCATGTTGCCTTTGCCGTCGAGGGTGTGGGTTGGAGCTCCCCTGACTATTTCCCCATGTTGGTAATGCAATCCATTATGGGTAACTGGGACCGTTCCTTAGGAGCATCTCCCCTACTGTCTTCTCGGCTCTCTCACATCATTTCCTCAAACAACCTTGCGAATAGCTTCATGTCCTTCTCCACATCTTATTCAGATACCGGTCTCTGGGGTATCTACCTTGTGTCAGAGAACTTCATGAATCTTGACGACATGGCCCATTTCACACTCAAGGAATGGACACGCATGTCTATGGCTCCTACTGATGTCGAGGTCGAGCGTGCCAAAAGTCAACTCAAAGCTGGTCTTCTTCTCAGTTTGGACGGAACCACTGCTATTGCTGAGGACATTGGTCGACAGCTGGTCACTACGGGTCGTCGTATGACACCCAAGCAGATCGAGAATGCTGTCGATGCTGTTACCCCCGATGAAATCAGGCGCGTTGCTCAGAAATATCTCTGGGACAAGGATGTATGTCCTCTATACCTCGTCTTTTTGTGAGATGTGGTTACTGATCAATCCCTTATAGCTTGCAATTACGGCTCTTGGACCCGTTGAGGGCCTCCTTGACTATAACCGCATGCGGGCAGATATGTCGTCGATGATATATTAGGGTATGGTACCTTCTGTTCCGTTTGCTCTTTCTCAGCGTTTCTCAGGTAGCGGTCGTGGCAGTGTGGTTAGATGATGTATATTCTTGTCGTTCATTCTGAAGTAGACCACGGAATGAGCGAACTCTAATACCAAATCCCTCCTTACTGCTCACGTACGGATGTTTGGAAATATTCGACTAGATTTCTTTGCGACTGAACTGGAGCATACAGATGAATTCTCTGTCGGAGGTTCGAGTTGGAGGCTGGCAGTTCTCAATTCCGCTTGCACCACTTCGAATTACGTTCTAAATGCTTGGACCGGACCGACGATTGCACGCCTACTCTCCCTGTCCTAACTTCTAACCACCATAGAATTTGCGCTCTTCACTATATAATAGCTGTCCTTTCAGGCGAGATTTTTGTCTGCTCCTTGGCCAGTGTGTAGACGGGTCGAAGATGCCATCAGATAGCGTTTCTGACTCTTCTTTTGACTAGTGTTCAATCTTTTTCCAGCCCGACCAAGGGTGTCTCGAATGCAATAGAAAATACACTTGACTCGTCTACTCAACTAGTCTGGGACCCAGCCCGTCTACGAGGTTGGCCGCGCGCAGATGCGGGCAAACCGTCGATAGATGTCCCACTCATTGTAAGTCCTGGTCTAGTTCATGTTAGCCGTCGTTGCCCACCACGTCGCCCAAGAGGCCTAGAGTTCTTGGGCCGTTCACGTCGATGCATACTATGCAATAGCAACCTACTTTCACATGCGCTGGCGAGATCATACTCGGAATACACATAGGCATTCCATTTCGTCTGTAGTTGCCATCAATGCGTCTTTTATAGATTTACATGAGTTATGGTCAGCCGAAACTCTCCGCGCATCTGCAGCTTCCCGCATACCAGTAAAGGAGAGTGGAGTGGGACAGGGACTACCGGAGGCGGAAGAAGGCCGATAATAAGGTTCGTGCTTGAGTTCATATCTGTACGACGTTTCCTTTGGTTGACGACGGTGACTGCAGTGCGCAGGTTTCTGTAAGGTGCGAGACCTTAGGCTGACTCAAGCCTGTCAATGACTCGTTGCCGACGCCAAGTGCATCACAACAGAATGCGATTGTTTCATTTGTGCCAACTCTTTCAAGACTCAGCACTCAACCTGGCAGAGGATGCGTTATGCGCTTGAGATAGAGGAGATCCTTTTCAATGTCTTTGGTCACTGCCACTATCTTCCTGGCCATGACAGTTATTCGCCGGAGGAGTGGACTTCTGCGCTCGCGGCTCTGGCCAGAATATGTTGTGCATTCAAAGAACCAGCACTAAATGACCTCTGGGAAGAGTTGAAAGACCTATCCCCGCTGGCCCTACGTCTTCCGGCGGAAGTATATAATAGTTGGGATGACGAGGTAAGATGATTTGGAATGGTCGTGATACTTCGTCTGATCGCGAATTATTCTACAAAGTGGTATTCGTTTTGCAGGCCCCTTACACAGACCGAGTGGGATACCCTTCAGAGTTATACACGTCGCATCCGGTCCATATCTATGGGGGATTACTCTGGACTCACCCGAAGATCCATCAGAGCTCTCTCCAGGTTTCCCTCCGCCGAACCACTCTTCCCGAACCTCCGCCATCTACGATTCGACTATACACCCGACACTAGGCTCCTGTTTCTCCTGCCCCTTCCATCCCTTATTTCTCTCGAAATCCTGTTGTACACATCACACTTGTTCCACAGTTCTCTCAAAGTCTTTATCAGGATCTCTCCAAATCTCAGGACACTGACCGTTCAATCCCACCATTATGCGGACGCCGACTTGAACGATTTTTACCCCAACTTTATCTGTCGGTGGAGAAATCACTGTGTATTGCCCTTGAGGTTCCTTGGACGTGGACACTCTTGTACATTTATCGCATATGGTTGCATTGACTCAGTTCCACTTCGCGCTGAGCAGTATAATCCAGACCAGATTGCACCTTCTGGCTTGCCTCTCATCTTTACCGACTTACGCCAATTGGGACTATGGTCTCAATCGTTGGCCTCGGTTTGGAGGTTACTTTCCCAGATCCGACTGCCTGTTATCGCACACGTTCATACCACATTCAAAGGTTGCCCTTCTAGGCAGAATCTCGCCTTCTTGGCCAATTTTCGAACATTTGGTATTGATCGCACGATCCAGGATCTACGATTGAATGAAAGGTATCTGCTAGGTGGTTACCATGTCCCAGCCGTGCATGGCATTCAACAATCTCCGTCACATAGAGCTCAATTTTGAGTGGAAAGTCTACCTAACCAACGACGAACTGCTCGCGTTGGTATCGGCGTGAGCCTATTTGGAACATCTCCTCATAAATACGGAGTGGAGCTGGAAAACACTAGGTGGAATCACCCCAGATGGAGTGCTACGGTTTCTCCAGACGTGTCGGTCGCTGAATCGGTTCGCTCTCGCTATCGACATACGAGGTTATACCACATGCCAATTACCGGCACCGGCGAGCCTCAAATTATCCTTGCCACCCAAGTTTTTCATCGACGTCCTTGACTCGTTCATTGAACCGGAATCTGTGCCAGCCATCGCCAATTTCATCGCGGGAATCCTATCTCCCCGAAAATGTCCATTCCGTGCTTAGGGAAGGTGGGGAATGAATAGGCCCCCGCATCGTGACGTATGCGAGAGACGTTGGGATGATGTATGTAGACGGGCCAAGGATGCAATGAAGCAGCACTATTGGTTTTCCATTGGGGTCGTTGTTCTTCGGCCAGCATGAAGGTATCTCAATGTAATAGAAGTCGTATGCTGATAAGATCAAACATACTCATCTCTTTTTAAAATATCGAGCATTCTTGTCAACGCCAGAATCAGTACACGCAAACATACATACGAGTAGAGATGAGAAACACTTGGGAGCAAATACGTAGACTACTGCGATGACTTGGAAAATACCCGCTAATGGAATCTCATCGGACCTAGGCTTCACTCCCACCTCGTGAAGTTCCCTTTGGACGGTATTTGACAATCCAGGGATGCCGGGAAACTTCTGTCAAGGGAAGGCGTTCTTCTGGGTTATATTTCAGGAGCTAAGGTGAGATTAGCATACCGAGCTGGAATACGCAGAGGCAAGGTACAGGACACACCTTGGAGATCAGGTCCCTTGCTTCAGGCGAGATATGGCCGGGTATGCGAAGATCAACCTTTGCTATCCGTCGATACGTGGCTACATCAAGATAAGCCCTGATGCACGTGACTTGGGCAAAGACACCGACCGTTAACACTGTTCCTGTCTTCAAAGGGTGGGTTCCCAACCATAAATTCGTAGGTGAGCACCCCGAGTGCCCAGTAATCTACCTTCTCGTTGTGTTCTCTCCCCTCCACCATCTCAGGGGGAAGGTAGTCCAATGTACCACAGAGCGTCATTCGTCGGTTGCCTGGCGCATGCACGCTCCACCCAAAATCTCCAATCTTGAGCTCACCGTTAATGCCTAGCAAGAGATTCTCCGGTTTGATATCTCTGTGGATGACATGTTTCGAGTGCAAATATTGCAGCGCATCCGCCATTTGGTCAATATATCTCGAGCTGCGCTTCTCGGAGAAGCTCCCATGTTTGCTAAGTTGCTTGTAGAGTTCACCCTTGCCTGCAAATTCGAGCATGAGAAAGATGCGCTTCTCATCGTGGAAGTAGCCGTATAAACGAAGGACGTTTGGATGGCGGAGGTTCTGCTGGATTTCAATTTCTCGACGGATTTGCTTCTCAACACGAGACTGGACGATTTCGGATTTGTATAAGCACTTGAGTGCGAGAATATAGTGCGGTTCGACTTTGGTGCGGACCATATAGACGCGACCGAATTTGCCCTTTCCGAGAGGGCGACCAATGTCGAATGAGTTTAGACTCCATTCGCGGGTGGGTTGGGTTCTGCGTACACGTCACGATCGAGAACAGCGGAGCCACAGTAAGACACACCTCGAGACACTCGAATCGAGTGCCAAGTCTTCGGCGGCCTCCCCGTATACCTTCTCGCCTCTTTTCTCGTTGTCTATTTCGAACCCACCGTCATACTTGCCGATGTCGATGTTGGGCGGTTTAGCAACGGGTTTAGTCGTGGACGGAGGCGCGATAGTTTTGCTCTCTGCGTTCGTCTGGTTTCGGAGAGCAGATGGTTGTGCAGGTTTAGGGACGGGATGGGGCGCAGCGTATTTGGTGAGGAGTTTTGCAACATTAGTTTGGCTTGGCTGTTTCGAGTGCGTTAGTTTCGGCGGTGGGTTTGCCTGTTTCTTGGAAGTGATTTCGAGTGCTGCAATTTGCTTCGTGACGGATCCGATGGAAGCCATGTTCAAAGTGTTGCCGTTGTGATGAGAAACAAGCCAACAAATCTATACGAAACTCCAACATGCGTCGCGGTCACGTGCATCTAGTACATCTAAGCATGACCGACGCTAATGTAAATGGTGGTAATTAAAGTCTATCCACCCCGGTGTCTCGTGGAACACATGTATAAGCCCGTATTTTTTGGATTGATCCAAACTCAGGATGCGATCCTGGGAAACCCTAGCGGACGTATCGCCCCCTGGACCTATATCATGCTCAGTGCGGGCGATAACATGGAATCATAGACGCCTACCGTATGAGTCATACTCTGCAAAAAAAGTCGTCGAGGGTATGGCATCTCCGCTGTGACATCCAGACTTAATAAGGCATATGTAAGATGAAACTGGAACAACGTACCTCCCACTCCACGAGGTGAATCCAGCGGGATGGATACTGTCATCCATATGGTTGCGGAGGAAGACGGCGGTCGCATGTTCATCCCACGGGCGCCCTAAGCAGACATTGAGTAAATTTTCCTCCGGATAGAGTTGTCAGTTACCAAGGTAGCAACTTGCGGTAGTCACGGTGGCTGGATCTGCATCGGGTGACTGTGACAAGACATTCAACGTTAGGTACATAACGACGACACGCGGGCTTACACGGATGATGCTCGAGTCAGCAATGTATACGCCATTTGTAGTACCAGGCGTCCCGTCCCAAGCTGTGATGCCACCTCCACACGCACGATTTGCAATGGTCACCGACTGGAACCAACTGCAAAAATCAGATATCGAAGGATTGGGACTCTCAACGCAAAACCTACGCGGTTCCACACCCAAAGATAACTAATGAGAAAGATCAGAAGATCAGAAGAGGAGTTGGAGGAACAACCTACAGTCGGTTTGTCCGTATATAATACTATCAACAACATACGTATTGGCACCGTACCCAGTAAACCACGTATCTTGCCAACCCTGGAATGTGCACCCATAGAATGATGCGTTGGCCAATGTGATAGAAGTCACTAGTGCTTGCGAGATTGAGTAATTAGCCTACAAGGAACTGAATGACATTCTCTCTGCCCAAGCAAAGCGGACGAACAGCACGATTTTCGAAATCAATGTTATAAGCTTTGAAATCAACATTTCCAAAGGGGTGACCAAGGGAAGGTGCGATAGTCAATGTTGCGGTCTCTTCATCTGTCCAGCCATGCTCGCCAACATGCCGATTGTTCCATATGTGCACAAGGTTGCGCTGCGAAGCGTTTCCCGCTCGGATGGAGTCGGTGGCAGGGTCCAGCTGACCCTGAGCAATTGGTTAGCCTGCATAGGTATTACACATCGCAGGTAGACTGACTAAAAGTATGAGAGGCGCAAGACGTGTCACGTTAACAATCTCAAAGTACTGTCCTTCACCAACGAGGATGACGGCCTCGTCTGTCTCGGGGCTGTTGCACGTCAGAGTGTAGAGGATCAATTTCGATACAACAAAACTCACAGGGAATCGATGGCCTGCTGTACGCTACTAAAATTCGCATTCAAATCAGTTGGCGAAACATAGAGTGTCCCCTCAGGACATCCCGTGAGAGCCGATTCCCCGGAAGCTTTCTGGAGCTGGCACGACAAGTAAGTCGGGGAAAGGCTTAGAACAAGCCGCGATAAAATAGAAAGACAAAAGAATGTGAGTGACAGATACTTCATGGGTAATAGCTAGAGTCGTGGGTATGAAATTCGAAGACGGAAGGATATACGGTAAGCCGACCATCGTACATATCATATACTTATAGTCAACGAAAACCCCCGATAACCATGAGGTGTTGTCCTTGTGTGAACATTTTCTGTTTCAGGTCTGCCTTCTGATTTGCATATGGAGCGTCTCTTGGTTACCTGTAGGGTACTGTAAGCTTGAGACTGCACAATGAGGTCATATTCGACTGTCAATTGCACCCGTCAAGTAACCTGTTTCAGCTTCAAGCTCCTACTGCTCAGCACGGCAAGACTCGGAAGTAGTCGAACTCTGAGCCACGGTTCTGGTGTGCGTGGTCACCGTGCGCGTGACCCTTGAACGGTTGAGGGACCCCAGCCTGTGCATTAACCTAGCGTAGAAACAGATTTCGGTAAGTATGATCCAAAGTTTTCGATATTGTTGCAAGTGTTACGAACTTTCAGACATCCTGCGTCAGCGGACTTTTAAGTCGCTCCCGATCCGAGTTCGTCTCCCGATCAGCGGATGAGGCTTCATTGAAGTGGTATGACGACACAATCTTTGTCACCTGCAACCTTTATGCTAGAATTTGCGTCGATGGTGAGCGCCTGATCGTTTTAAAAAAGATTTAGTGCTTGTAAGTGCTGTATCCATAGTCAGTCCAGTTGGATGGCATTATTTAGGCCCACGGTTTTGCGCTCCACTGCTCTCGAAACCTGATCCTACGGGACCCGAGCGTCGGACGTATTGTTTCCCAACCCGGCCTGAGTGGATGGTGCCTAGAATGATCAGCTGACTCTAGGGCACCTACCACATGGGTCGATGTCATGTGCCAGCGGTAGAAGTGAAATGACCTAGCCTTAAACCAGACGTTCTGGAAGGTGGTACCCGGTAAACAGTCTCAGTGGGTTCTGATCTGTGCAAGGAGATGGACGGTCTATGTTAGTGGAACGACATATGACCAGTGACTTATGAACTTCGGGAGCCAGCCTCCCAGGAATCCTGGTGACAATCCTCGTCGCTAAATGCAGTTTTGATGAAGTTACTAGTGCAGCTCGCATGCAAAGCAAATGACAAACAACGAGTTTAGTCGTTTCTCTCAATCAAGAATTCTATATCATACTCTTGTGATACTCCATACTAACAGCAACTCTTGGCTCTCCCCAGCCTCGGGCTTCGCTGGGACCATTAATCTCGAGTCGAGTCTAACGTTGTCAGGAGAGAAAACTCCCGCATCGAAGCTGCCTCCGTTGTCCGCAGGATCGTCACTAGTGAAACCCTGGGCAACCGACCGCCCCACCCACATCTCTTTCCAAGAATTCGGATCATGGCAGAACATTTGAATGTCCTTATCAGAGATCTTCTCAGTCAGGGTGCCCTTGTCAGGCAACGCTACGTGAGAGCCAAATATGATGCTCCCACTCTCTGGAGACAGAAGGAATCCCAAGGCATGTGCGAGTTGACGCTGATCTTTCTCTGAGAAAAGCTTCAAAGAAATGTTTCCAGCCATCTGGAGAACCAGTAGTGGATAAAGTGAAACTGACATGGAAGAACGAGGAAGCCCAGATAGCTGAAACCTTTCCACGGAGATCATTCAATGTGCTGATATTCGACAAATTTACCTCTGTGAGAGGTTCTGTTGCATTCATGGTGAAAGGAGATAGGAAAGCTGGATCAAGGGCGTCTCCAGCCACGAATGTTGCAGGGAATGATTTGGGAGTGGAACGGAAGAGTACGTGTCCAAGGTCCCAAAGGTCTGGTCACGGTTCAAAAATCGAGTATCAGAAGCTAGGTGACGAAAGCGAAGGCTCATGTCACCTTGCCTCAAATCTGATGCAATAATTTGTTTGACAGGGAAGCCATCCAACGCAACTTTGCGCGCGTCGTTGCCAACTGAAAAGTTGAGATGTAGCACCGCCATACATGTGAGTGATGCAAGGACGTACAACAACATCCAATGTCAAGAAACAAAGCTCCTTTGCGTTCTCGACCCAGTTTCAGAACATTCTCGTATGCGGGCATCTTGGATATCTTGAGCCTTGCAAGCGCATGAGACATCGATCCCTGCTTCAGTATGATCCTAAGCGTACCTAGTGAAGTTGAGGCATCGTATGCAATGGTAAGGAGCCACCTTAAAAGCAGGCTCAGTATTAAGGGCTGTTCTGTCGGATAAATGCCTCTGGCACACACGGTATACGCTCGCGCTTGAATGTTTAGAATGTGTTCCTTGAGTTCATCATCATCGTGAATACCAGTGGTGGACTTGAAGAACTCCGAGGATTCCGTGCTGAGTGCATAAAGACTGGGATCGAGGGATGGTGCTCTCTTCTTATCTGGGAGATGATCCATGATAGCACGCGACTAGCTCGGCGGTGCTGCGCCGATGCACATACGTTTCCATGGAGGACACTTTGCAGTGCGTTGTAAGCCCAAAGGCGTCGGGAGTCCGGGTTCATGCAAGTAACCGGATTCCGATCTGTTGGGCCTCAACGTTGAACTTCCACCTCTGTCTGTTCCATTTCAGTGAAGATGATAGCTACACGTCTCACCGAGCTCCTGCACATACGGATGTACGTATTCCATACCTTCAGACGCAACTTGGGTGATACATGCTCATCATCCCCAGACCAGTTGTCCAAGGCGGAATGCAATGGTATGAGCATCACGTATTCACATGATTCTATGGGGTCATCCTCGGTTTTCTCGTAGGGTTGGAACGCCCCAGCTTGTTTCCGCTGTCTCCAACGCAGGCGGTCTCGGTGAGTTCGTGGTGCATGGGGCGATGCTGTATGGCTGATCCTACCACCATTTCCAGGAATCCTGACAGCACTCACTCAACCCAGCCCCGACGCCCTGCGCACCGCTATCCGTGAGACAAGAGCAGCCACCAACAAGCCATTTGGTGTCAACCTCACGCTTCTTCCTACCATAAATCCCCCGGACTATGAAGGCTATGCTCGTGTTGCGGTCGAGGAAGGAGTTCAGATTTTTGAGACTGCTGGGAACAATCGTGAGCTTTTTCCTCTAAAGGTTCTTGCACTACTGAGGATGAGTTGCAGCTGGAAAACTCATTAGCTTCTTTAAATCACACGGTTGCATCGTGATACACAAATGTACAACCATCAGACATGCAAAGGTCTGGATGGGACTGTCTCCTTCTGCGACGTTC
Organism: Brasilioporus rufonigricans; assembly: GCA_038089195.1. Classification (NCBI taxonomy): domain Eukaryota; kingdom Fungi; phylum Basidiomycota; class Agaricomycetes; order Boletales; family Boletaceae; genus Brasilioporus; species Brasilioporus rufonigricans. The sequence continues at coordinate 13,362 of JBBPKJ010000167.1, forward strand.
TGACATTCAATCCGATTCGATGTTAGTCCGCGGAACGTATGGGTGTTGATGTCATCAGCATCGACGGCTTTGAATGTATGGCAAGTGTGGATACTATTCGGGACCAGTGTTTAATAAATGCTCCAAGGTGCGGGTCACCCCGGAGAGGAGGATATCGGAGGTGTCGTCTTGGTAGGGGATTCATACTTTCCACGATATACCATGATGCTGACGTTATGTGTAGCTGGCTAGAGCAGTACAAGAGCTGAAGGTACCATACATCGCCAGTGGAGGATTTGCCGACGGTCACGGCTTGGCAGCCGCTATAGCCCTCGGTGCTGCAGTAAGTTTTTGTCGTACACCCTCGGTCAAGGATCGTCTAAATTACTCTACTTCAATAGGGTGTCAATATGGGTATGTGAATCTGCGGAACTCGGTTATCTGAAAGCTCTGAAAAGCATATTCTAGGTACACGCTTCATGTGTACAGTGGAGAGGTACATTTATGATTATTTCGCTGCACTTCATTCCACTGAAAGGCGATCAGTCCAATTCACGAGGACATCAAGAAGAAGATCGTCGCTTCCACTGAACAAGACACTATACATATTTTCCGCACTTTGAACAATACAGCACGGGTATTCAAAAACTCAATTTCAAAGCAGGTCGTAACACTTGAACGGAGACCGGGCGGTGCGCAATTCGCCGATTTACGCGATCTTGTGTCGGGTGCGAGGGGAAAGGTTGTATATGACATTGGAGATCCGGAGTATGGGATTTGGACTGCCGGGATTGTTATGGGCCTCATTAATGATATCCCTACATGCAAAGTTCTGCTGAGCAGAATCGAGAGTGAGGCGGAAGAGATCGTCGAAAGGATGAGAAAGCAAATCAGTCCCAGGGCCAAACTCTAGGAAGAGAATACCCCTGCAATGCTGTTTACTTGTGACGAGTTTGTAAATGCAATTAATGGATTTGATCCTTCTAGTTAGAGAATTTGTGCGTGACATCACCAACATGGTCTTTGTCCTCATCCTGCATCGCTCGCTTAACTTCATCTCTCCAAATCTCCGAGAATCCAGTAATGTTCTTCCCCTCGCTGAGGCTCAGTGCCTCTATAGGTATCATGTTGTGCCGGTGCGCTGGCGCATTGCGTGCTGCAGCTGGATGCATTCGCGAATCTACCACTCGGAATTTCGGGAGGTCAAGGGTACTCGCGCTTCCGTCGGGTTCGAGAGTGGCCCGGGTGAAGAGAGCATGGAGCTCTTCATAATTGAATAGGAGGGAATCCGTGCGCGGCGCATAGGGGTTGAAGTCGAGCACATGTCCTCGAGAAAGATCGCGGGTAAGTAGAAGATCAAAGATGTCTGCCATAGATAGTCATCAGCCGTTAAGAATTCGCATTTATCCCTGCTCGGTTGGGTCATTCAAAAATGGTGCGTACAATCTGGTTGGGTCAAAGTCCACTTGGGCCGAATGTTTTCTGCCCACAAACGACATACTGTTGATTTGATCTTGGTTTGCGTGACAGGATCGATCATATAATCGTAGAAATTCATATCTCTTTGGCTGATCCCTAGCAACGCAAGACGGGTGATGGGCGGCTCACAATTCCCAGTCAATTGTACAAACCGAGAAGGATGTCATTCCGCACGAAGCATCGTACCTCTCGACTTCGGTCTACAGGATACCATTTCCTGAGTACCAGCTCCAGGTCATACGATGGGCGGTCATCTGTACCACACCCCTCGAAGACGTGTTCAATATCAAGGTCATGTGTGATGAAATCAGATGACTTCAGCAGAAGGTAAACATCAGCGGGAGAGGTGCATCTGAGGGGAGAGGACATGGGTAGGACCCATGCTGCGTCCTGACCATCTTGGTTACGCGTCCAAACGACACAAATGAGAGTCATTTTGTGCACACCTTAGGGGAGGAAAAATTTAATTTCGGGAAGACTGCAATATATTTGTTAACAGCAGCTCGTATTCTGGCATCCAACTCCGGGAACGAGAAGTGTGGGCCCTCGGGTTCCGAATGATCAGAGTCTTCATCCTCGTCTGAGAGTGTGCTCTGAGCTATACTGTAGAATGTGTCTTGATGGTGCCACCAGAGTATAAGCAACGAACCAACACGTCTTCAGATCCTTCCGGGACGAATACCCTATCTGATTCTAAGTAACCTTTGAAGGATTGGTCCAGGGGCCTGATTATGGTCGATCTGATGGAGATGGAAGAGAAGAGAGGGAACCAGGAGGAGAATTGGAACGCCAGTATGTAACTTGCGTTGAACTGGGGAAACATGATGAGAGTCAATGCACTCCGCTTTCTAAGCATGAATATGAGAATGAAGCCTGCACCGCTTTGTGCACCCACGTGTATGGATTTGCATAAATATTCCCGCGCGGTTTTTTCAATGTCACTGCGCGATTTTCAGTCAACTGCGCGTGATTTTCGATGGACCCCATGTGATTTTCTATCATCGGTGCATGATCATGACTCATATGGATGAGCATGGTATGGGGTAACGTTTTGTGCCTGTACCCCTTCAGATACAGGTCACACTTTTGTGACTCGTGACAAACCCGCACCGCCCACCGTATCCAATCAAGCGGTCACGCTTGTCTCGCCTGCCTGACCGTGTCCAATCGAGTGCGAGCACTCGCCTTGCCCACCTACTGTGTCCCTTCGAGCGACACCGCTCGTTTCACCCACCCAGCCATGTTCAATCAAGCACTCACGTTCGTCATACCCGCCCACCGTGTCCCTCGCCCCCTCACCATATCCGATCAAGCACTGGCGCTCGTCACGCCCGCCAAACTGTGTCCAATCGACCACTCGCCTTGCCTGCCTACTGTGTCCTTTCGAGCACCACCGTTCGTGTACCCGGGGGTATACTACCTGTGCTCATCCTTAATCACACTTGCTACATATTGTTACATGTTGTATATACAATACCATGTGGTTTCTCAACTGTCTTTTTTTGTTTTGTGGTCTGAGACTCATGAGTGGACTTAGGATCACGCGCAGACGATGGTGTACTCAGACGGGCCACAAGGGTCCCGGGGGGCCTTGTCTATCGACTGATCATCTAACGAATGCTAGTACCCCCACGTGACCAACTCATTTGACGCTTTGCTCGTCGTCGAGCTCGCTGCTGACAATGGCGACACCGTCAGAGACACACCTGAACGTCAACATTGATATGGACTCGTTCGCCGCTTATTCTGACGCGCTTCAAGCAGCAGCCCTTGCTACCACCCGACTAGCTGCGACGTCTCTCCCACCCGACGTCTCTTTTCACCGTTCCATCGACCCAGCGCTCGCCCGTGATGTCGACACATTCTCGGACCGAGTTCTCGCTTTGGCTAACAAGCTTGTCCACGTCGCAAGCGGAAAGACGGGCAGAATGCAAGAAGAGGAGGACGTTCTGGATGAATTCCTACGCAATGTCGTAGACCCGATGGAATGGATGTTGGAAAGTACGGACGGTGCGCTGGATGTGTTCCTTGGCAAAAGAAAAGATCCTGCGATCCACGTCCCTGCTGTTCCGGTCGATTTTCACCCGAGGAAACCAAAGGCACGCACCGGCGCTTGACCCTGTTGGTTCCACTAATGTGACTAGCAGAAACAACCACTTCGTGGACGACTAGATCCTGCCCTTACTCATGCCTCTCATATACCAAAACCGCAGCTGCTGTTCAAGCGCACTCCTTCCAATACTGACGAGTCCCCTTACATCCCTGCGACGCTCATACCTCACAAATGGTGCGCCAAGGTGCCTCTCGGGTACGTTTTGCATGACGAAGGATCGGAGCAGGACATCAAGGACGTCCATGAAGGCGATGATGAGGAAGAGAGGGGAAAACACACGTTACATCCTTACTATTATGAATTGACTCATCTTTCCTACCCCGATCACGTATTCAACCCACCAGCGAAACCTTCACTTCCTTCATCTCTCGACGCACCCTCAACTAGAACTCCGACAGTCTCTCATTCTCTGACATTCGTCTCGACTCCCAGGGCCTTCCTTGCCATGGCAAACACTATCTCTTCAGAGATAGAACTTGCTGTCGATTTAGAACATCATTCATACAGGTCATACAAGGGATTCCTGGCCCTTATGCAGATATCGACTAGACGAGCAGACTTCGTGGTTGACCTTTTGGTACCAGAAATCAGGGAGGGGCTTAGACAAGCAAAACGTAAGAGTGTCGAGGAGAGTGAGGAGGCACGCACAGCTAGCGAGGCTGGCCAAATCATCGCAAGGGTCTTTGCAGATCCCTCTATCATCAAGGTATGCTCAATTCGGATCGCTCCTTTGGTTGATTGCCTGATTGACGTTCCCTCCGATCCCAGGTCTTTCATGGTGCAGAGTCAGACATCGTGTGGCTCCAGCAAGACTTCAACATCTTTGTCGTTGGCTTATTTGACACATATCATGCATCAAAACTGCTGGGTGTGCTATAGTTGTACATTGTCTTGGCAGCGATTAACCTTCGTCTGTGTTACTAGAGTTCCCAAAACATAGCCTTGCCTATCTATTGGAAACCTACTGTGACTTCCTTCCAGACAAGCGATACCAGTTAGCTGATTGGAGGATTCGGTCAGTTTTATTTCTGTTTGACATGTCTTCATTAGCTGATGGACTTCTACCGCCTATGATTTACACCGGTTTCTTCGGTATTTACTGGACAGACCACTTCCAGTCGAAATGTTGACTTATGCCCAATCTGACACACACTTCCTCCTATACATCTATGACATACTCCGCCTCTTGCTCATTAAGCGGCCAATTACTGACCCAGCTGTAACCGGTGAAACGGGCCCGCTCATAAATACGCAGGCATGTGATGGTCGTGGTTTCATCCACGCTGCTCTTATTCGTTCAGCTCGCACTGCCCTTAGGCTGTATGAAACTGAGGTATATGATGCGGAGGGTGGCACAGGTTCTAATGGGTGGGATACACTCGCACGAAAATGGAACAAGGTTGGGCTTGTAGGTTCAATCGTGCAGGTACAAGGAACGGAGGTGCAAAGGTCACAAGCGGCAGTATACAAGGCTGTGCATCGGTGGAGAGAAGATATAAGCCGAGAGGAGGATGAGAGTACACGGTTCGTTTCCTATGGCCAGTGTTCTCTATTTTTACTCACACGGAGCTAGGTATGTACTCCCGAGCCACCACCTCTTCCTTTTAGCGGAACGCATTCCTGCCACTACTCCAGATTTACTTTCGCTATTTGGTAGACCTGGAGGTGTCAATGGAAGTGTTCCTCCGGTGCTGAAGCGCCGGACAGGAGAACTGGTGGCAGTCATTAACGGTGCTATGGAGGTTACCAGGTCAACATCTAGTCCACCAGGGTTAGCGGAGGTTACACGGGAGGGTAGCGATGTGGTGGTTTCCACAGTCGTCGAGGTGTCGGAAGCGATGGGCTCCACGACGCCTTCATCATCAATTCCGAAACTAACTAATGAGTCACAGCTCTGGACCCTCACACCTTCAACATCAGCCACAATAGTTTCAATCTCACGTTCGTCCTTGATTGGCGTTGGGATATTCGGGGAGCATACGCAAAAAAAAAGGGTCACACCGCCACCTTCAGTCGGAGAGAAGGTCTACCTCGCTAGACAGAGTGTGTTATTTGGAGGTGCGTTGACCGAGGTGAGTTTCGTGGCTTGAAACGCGTAGCCCTCGTTTCGGGGTATTTCAGCGGTTCTTATCCTAGCACTCTCGCGCTGTCACCCTTGCGCATATATGGCTTCACTGCTATTGGTTTCCTTCGTGCTATGACGTCCTAACTCATACACGCATGCTTATGACTCATGTTTCTATCCTACCAGAGTACAACAGCTCCCTCGTCTCGCATAGCGAGATCCACCTTTACGTCTGCAGAAATATCGAGTGAATCTGCTGAACGCTTCAAAGACCTGGTGGAAAAGATTCACAAAACACTTGTTATTGCACCAGTCATACCCATGCCTTCGTCAGCAGCCTCTGCTCAGGTATGTGGTGTGTTTTCTTCGTTATTGCAGACATCCTCGTGTTGGTATTGGGATGTTACTCAGACACATTATGCTTTCCCCCTGACGCAGACGCAGGCTCTGGAGATGTCACTCTCCGTGAATGCTGAGGACAAAGATAATACCGCTATGTCTGACATATTTTCCGGTCCTACGGGTCAAATTGAGATTCCGTTTGTTCCTGCTGACAAACGCCAGACCCTGTCAAACCCACAGAAGTGTGAACCCAAAGACGATACAATCGTCCTCGTTGGTCATGCAGGGACACGGCAACGAAAACGAAAACGCGACAGGGCCAGACCATCCCAGTCGAAATCTGGAACACAATCTGGTGGTGTTGAAACATCTGCCCACACCGGTGATCACGATCAAGAGGTCGAGGAATTTGATTATTCAAAAGTCCCCAACTTATTGGACAACGAGAGCAAGAATGGAGATACACGGGGTGTGCACGAAGAGGACGAGAGGAGGAAAAAGAAGCACAGACACGGGAAAGGTATGCCGATGCCTTCTTACGATCGATGTTCGAAAAAAAAAGTGAATACCGTATGGTATGCCTCCTGCGTGGAATTTGTTTTGTCTTCACCGCATGAGACATCACTTGTTCTGGTGCCACGAAAGACAGTATCGGCGAATTTCTCGTTTTTCTATCCCCCCTGCTTCAGGAGCGACTGATAGCTTATTCCAGGATCGTACGGCGACTTCCGGGCGCCTCCGCGAGACCAACGAGAAGTTAGAAGTGGTAATAAAACTCACACGTTTAGATGAGATCATATACATATCCTTTTATCTCGAGGTTGAGCAAATCTTCTGGTGCGACTTCGTCACGATTTGTCAAACTACAACGTCCATGCGCGTTAAGCGTGGGCCAGTATGTGAAGAAGCTATCATTGCCATTGACCGAGGTGTTGAGTAGGATATGCCATTCGAAACTTGTGGCCTGGAGTTGCAGCGCAGCACACCTCTTGGCGTCCTGCGTTGCGACACGAACGCGCAGGTGAGAGATCATGATTCGAGGTTATGAGAGATGGCAAAAGTGAGGAGAAGGCAAATCTACCTGACCTGCAGGAAAATGTTGGAGTTCTGAAACTAATTTCCGACGACGCTGTCGAGAGGGGAGCGTTGCAGGTCGGTGTTTGCAGCTCCAAGGCGTTGGTCGCAGTAGTCTGACCAGGATGGCATGGACTAGCGGAGGTCAGGAGCACGATTGTCCCTCTAGCGTTCTAGGATGATATGAGCTGTGGAGCGAATTCAGGTCGAGTATAAGACCAACTGACAGAGGTGGGTAGTGCACAGTACCAGTGTCTTCCCCCTCTGGCTTTTCGAGTGTGCATCGTCTTCACTACTCGTCCCACGAGCATGTCTATCCCTATGACAGCTCAGGGAACCTTGCAGTCCAAATCCCCCGGGCCCCGTCTCCCCGAAACTTCTGCCGCTGATATAGCAAACCGGTTACCTAAAGACACTGCCGAAGACGAATTTAATCTAGATATCGAGCATTTCCCCGTGGATGACGACCCGCGCAAATGGAGCTACATGAGAAAGGCATGTGGTCATCTCAGACGCAAGCACTGTTGATGATGGTCATTCCACGGTAGACGGCGACGCTGTGGATCGTGTCCGCCGCGTGTTTAATTTCAACTCTTGCGTTGAATATACAGAGCCGTATGTTGAGTCCTCTCAGAGCTCGATGGAAACGGGTAAATGGTCCCGAATAGCTATGAATGCGATAATTGCGCACAACTTGCATGCTACGAGCATCCAGATCAGCTGGGCGCTTGCAGCGTTCATCATGGTGCAAGGAAACTTTCCACTCGTCTGGAGTGCGGCCAGCGAAGTCAAAGGTCGAAAGGTTTGTTACTCCTGTAAGTCATCGAGTTCAAGCTCAAGAATAGAGCAGCTGGTCTACGTTACAGCTACCATTATTTTCGTTCTGGCATCCATCATGGTGGCCAATGCTCAACGGATCGACGTGCTGATTGGCATGCGTGTCGTACAAGCTGCTGGGTCGGAATTTTCGTTTGTTTGCGGGTCACGGGCTGAATAGAGTGGCTTACAGATCTAGCGCGGCAATGGCGATTTCGCCCGCAACCCTAGCTGACATATATGAGACGCACGAACGAGGGTTGATGATGGGCATCTTCTATGCTGCACCGCTTCTTGGTACTGCCCTTGGACCTATCGTCGGGGGGTATCTATCGGAAGCCTTTGGGTGGCCAGCAAGCTTTTATTTCCTCGCGGTATGCGGAGGTATCCTCCTGGGAGCATTTATGTTTTTATTCAAAGACACGTTCCGGATCGGGCGAAGCTGGACCTATCAAGCTGCATTACGCAGGCAGACGAATACCGCAAGGGGCTTCGAGTCTGCTACCGACTCCACAGTTGCGGAGAGCAATAAAAGCACAGAAGAGAAGCAAACAAGTAGCAAGAAAGTGTCACCGGAACCAAGTTCGATAGAAGAAGGGACGGTGGTTATCAAGACTGAGCTGGGATTGAACGACGTCAGACTTTTCTTCTCGGATATCAATCCGTTTCCGCCGTTTTGGAAGGTCATAAAGGGAAGAAACAACCTTGCAATCTTGTTGGCGAGTGGTGAGCGATGTGAAAGGTTTCACACGACAAGGTGCTAACCACATGATCAGGATTGGTGTTTGCGTTCAGTTATTCCCTGTCGCACACGTGCACGCGAACGCTAGGTATGCAATACAACTATGACGCACGTTCTATTGGGATCGTTCTTCTCTCGCTCGGAGCTGGTAGGTGTCTTGTTGAATCACAGACACGAATCTAAGAGTAGCAGGGAGCATTGGAGGAGTGTGATCGGTGGTCGTTGGTCGGACTATGTTGTAACAAAGCTGACGAACGAGAATGGAGGAAAATGGTATCCCGAGGTGGGTGCCTCTGATTTCGAGAACGAGACAGAAATAGTGATGGACTAAGAAAGATGCGCTTGAAGAGTACGACGCTCGCGATGGTCTGGCTACCTCTGAGCGTTATTGGGTATGGATGGGTGGCAGAGAAACACGTTGACGTGGGTGTGATCTGCCTAATGCTGTTCTTGTGCGGATTCTTTTCTATGTGGGTATTACGGGATCGAAGCTTGGTGCTTGTGTTGACACGTTGCAGATGGATGTATTCAAGTACATTGGCATACGTGGTGGACGCAAACCCGGGCCGGTCAAGCAGTGCGGTCGCGGCGAACTGTTGCTTCCGAGGTATGCTGGCATTCGTGGCTACGATGATCGTGGTTCCATTGCAGGATGCGGTTGGTGATGGGTGGTTATACACTGTGTTTGCGGGACTCTTTGTTCTGATGGAGCTGCTCATCGTTGTCGTCCTCCACAAGGATGTGTCTTGGCAAGGACGGACGGCTTGAGGTTATCTTTTGATCAAGTAAATATTTACATAATTAAATTGTATGTGGCTATGCTATTTTACTCGGAGTTTACCGAGGTTGGAGATGGGACTGCGAAACACGCCAGAATAATCGACAACACTGGTCGTCGTCGTCGTCGTCGAGCACGACCGCGACACCCTCCTCGACGCCGTCTCACACGCTCTCCTCAACGCCTCATCGTCGTCTCAGCGAGACTCGACCCCACTCTCAACCCTAACATGGGCCAATCCCTCTCTCGCCGCCGCTCAGCTCCAGTGCAAACCCCAGCGGCAGCGTCGACGGCCACCTCAGAACAAGGACAACCAAACGACACACCCTCACCCCGTCGCTCTCTTCCTCGCCGCATTCTCTCATCCATCCCAAAGCCTTCCTTGAGATCGCGTCCCCTTTCCTCTTCCCTTACCCTACCGACTCGATCCGAACAGACGCTCAGAGGAAAGAACCGCCGCTGGAGGTTTTCGCGTAGACATAACCTCCCTGCCAACACCGAAGGAGCCGTCCTTGAGCATACGGGTCGCTTGGCGGAACATGACGAGCGCCAGGTCGATCGTGACGTCGACGAATTTGGCGTCATCACACATCGCGTGCCCGACCATCACAATGACTCCCCGGCTGCATCCGCGAAGGGAAAGGAAAAGGCGAGGGACACTTCCGACATCGAGGACGACAGCGAAGACGACCACCAGACCCCCATTCCGTCCACGTCAACCGCTCCACCTCTTGCCCAATCAGGAACGGCAAGGGATCCCGTCGGTGAGGACGAGGTGGTCATCGCCCCTACCGTCCCTTCTCCCCCTCGTCGACCTTCACCTTCACCACCAGCACAACACCCTGAACGTCCTTCCATCACTCTCCCATCAGATCCCACGCCCCCGTCTCCGCCACGACCATCAATCCAGCAAGCAACCACAAACCCCAGACCTTTCCCACCCCCCGGAACCCTTGTCGTCGTTCAAGGCGTTGTACATACGACTGATGTCCCCCGCCCATCAGACCGTCCTTCAGTCACGCCCAATCCAATTCCCCCGACATATGATCCCCTGAATCCAAGCACCAACACCGATCTCAGCTCAACACGACCTTCTTCTGTCCCACCCGAAACTAGACCACGCAATACTCTCTCTGGTATCTTACCGCGCCCTACCAGCATGGTTCCCGCAGTACCTTCTTCGGAACCTACGATCGACTCCTCGACCATCGACCCTCAGACTGGACAAACTACATCCCATGCTAGCGGTGCAGCCGAGGACAGCGAAGACGATGATCGCACGCGCACACGTCCACATGGATTCTCGATGGCACAGGGACCTGTCGGTGCATCCGGTCTATCTGCGAGTAGTATCGATGTCCTGGGAACTTTACTGAGGTATGTCATTCTTGAGTACTGGATGACACCCAAGTAAACACTGATACCATTTTTCTTTACAATCCACCCCTTGAAACAGCGTCGCAGCAGCGGCAACAGCTGCATCTCTTTTAACAGGTTCATCAGAACCCATATTCTCTTCAGGACTCACATCCTCTCAGCCTCCCCCGTCTTCCAACACCATCCCTCAACCCGCAAATTTCAATTCTAATGTCCCATCCGAACGCCCCCTTTCCCCTACACCAACTTCGGATGCAGGACGGATGAGGCACGTGTGGAGTAGCCTGCGAGACAGGCTTGGACTTGGGAGTGGAACTCACAGCTCGAATCACCCTAACGACACCACCCCAAGTTTGGGTTCAGGACAAACTACACCGTCTCAGCCATCGGACGTTACACGACTCCGAGACCCACGAGAGATTATGCTTGCTGAAATGGCAAGAGCGTTCAACCTAGGCCTTGGACTTGGTGGGGCATCAGCGAGCACTCCGTCTACTACTACTTCTGCAAACCCAAACGCTACTGAGCTCGCAATGCCCGATGGTGGGGATGTTGACAGAGATGGAGAACAGTCATCTCTTCCTCCACCTGACAGCTTTGAGCGATTCCTCATGGATCTGCAGACCGATCTCAGGGTCACATTGATGCAGGAGCAAGAACCAGCGGGGGTTATTGGGGGGGCACCGCAAGATACTGATGAGACTGCCGAGGATATTGAAGGAGACCAACCCATTCCAGAGCTGCAGAGTCTCTCTGATTCCGATTCCGAAGAGTTTGGGACGAGGCATTTTGAAAGCGACGACGAAGACCAGCTGGACTGCGAAGATGATCTGCAGAACGAGGCGAACGAGGCGCACACCGCGCAAGAACAGTTCAGTGGGCATACATCTTCAGCGGCCTCTACCCACTATCCTTTCGGTACAGGAGCTAGCCCTGAATCCCCTTCTTTCAGCGCTAGTGGTATGTCTCTATCTCACACAGCACCCTTACAGTCAATATCTGCAACGATCTCTCACGGAATTGACGGTGAGAACAGAGACGTCGGTGCTGGGTCTGCATCTTCCAGTGCTTCGATTGGTGTAGGAACCCATATCCAAGCAGACGGTTCAAGCCCATCAGAAACGCGGTCTGAAGAGGAGCCAGAAGATCAGAGCGAAGAGGCTGTTCTAGGCGTGGTGCACAGCCAAGAGCCTTCGAACGGGGTTCAGGAGGTGGAGGCAGAGGGTTGTTGTACCGTTTCGGGGTCTATTGCTGTGCCGCCACTTGACTTCCAGGATCCTTCAAATATACCGGAGACCAGTAGTGGGCAGGATTCTTCTCTTCCAGGAACGTTGTCCTCGTCTGGTCCTTCGACGTTCAGCACTCTCAATTCATTCCCCGGAGGCTCGGCGTTAACTTTGCGACCTCAGCCATCGAGTGCAACACTACCTTCGTCTTTAGATCCGGAGCCAATCGCACTCACTCCAGCTTCCACCAACCTGACCACAACAGACTCACCGATGCCTTTGCGTCTACCCTTCACGCCAAGCTCTGCTTCGCGTACCGAGCACACTCCCGGAGGGGGCATCAACTGGTGGAGGATGTACCGATTCCCAGCAATAACATCTCCAAATCTAGGACAACCAGGGGGTCCTCAAGGGTCGTCACCACTATCACAACCTCCATTTCGCATGTCGGCGCAAGGACCCGGTCACTCTTCTGCTTCTTGGGCGCGCACCACAGACCAGAACCAGCAAAATGAAATGATAACATCACGTGGGGCGGCCCAAGTCCCAGATGTACATAGTGGGCTAGTGCAGCCACCTTTAACGCCTTCTGCTGCCACCCCCACCAACATGTCTGAGATTGTATCAGCCTCCAACCAGAGTACTAGTATTCCTGGATCTACAAATGGTCAAGCCTCCAATCCTCCCACGATCGCGAGCGTCAACCCCCCCGAACATCGTAGTAACGTTGTCGTACCTGTCATCGTGGTTGGACTGCAGTCCGTCAACATGGATAGACATCCCCCACATATGCCTCACCCCCACGCGAACCACGCCCCTACAGTAAACGACGAGGATGGCGAAGGTATGGAGTTTGACGGCTTGGAACCACCCATGTCGATGCCTTTGCATATTCCTGAGCCGGCCGAGTTCCGCCATCATATGAGCCCCTCAAATACGATCCAACAAGAACAAAGTGGTCAACAACCGTCCCGCGGGCGAACGTGGCAGAGTCGTGCCGCAAATGCAATTAGGAATTTAAGGCCCTCAAGGAGAAATGCAGACGCCACTAGCCCACCGCCTCAAGAGACCCCCGGTTCAAGGACGTTCCTAATTTATGTCATTGGAGGTATGTCTTTCGTTCTGCGTTGTTCTTTGTGCCGTCGTTACTGATGTGTGCATTTGGTAGGGTATTATCCACCTGACCACCAGATCATTACAGGTGGTAATTTAGACTCTTTCGAAGCGTTATGGTTGGTCCTTCATTTTCCTGCGTCTCTCTTGGACGGGACACTCAACATCTCGGACGATTAGGGAGCTTGCTGAATTGCTGGGCCAAGTAAAGCCCCCAACAGTGTCAAAAGAAGAAATCGAAAAATCTGGGCTCGAAGTTATCAAAGCATCGGTTCTCGGAGAATATGAGAAACAAGGACGCGTCGCGAGCAACTGTATCGACAGAGTACGTATTCTTTCGAGGACGCAGAATTAACACTGACTCTACTTCAGTGTCTCGTCTGTCTCGACGATTACGCCCCAGAGGATGACCTGCGAGTGCTCATGTGTAAACATACATTCCACCAGGGTTGTGTGGATAGATGGCTTGAGACAGGCCGTAATAATTGTCCCGCATGTCGTACAAAGGCAAGTCCAGCGTGGTGAACCACTGTCTATTGATGCTGAACGATCATTTACAACTCAGGGCGTTGGCAATGAGAGTGCAGGTCCTACTCTGGCAACATCAGACGCTATCGTATGAACATAGAGCCCCTCCACTGAATCTGCATTCGCCAATATCATCACGCACCCATCGAAAAGTCGCTCCTTCATTCATTTCCGTATTTCCTTTCACAAAAACAGAAAAACATGATCAAGACCCGAATCACTAGCTGTAGCATGTTCGCTCCAACTCGTCACCTTTCATTTCCGCTCAGACTTTTGCACTCCGTCGCTTGCTTGTGCCTCGATCCTACTCATATATATTGGCTGCTTACTAGTACGGTACACTTGCTCTCTCTCCCGCGTATAAACACGATGCAATTACGTTCTCCCTCACTCAATTTTATCGCCAATTTCTTGTGTACTGTTAGCTTGGGAAATAGTAAGAATGAGGCCACTTGAATCGATAACTCATTCAATCCCCCGGCATTTATCGCTCGATATGACTCGGTGGCAGACTATCTTAAGTGAGGCAGGTGGTATACATGGCATTAGGGCTAGGCACTCATGCTCGCTTCGCGGTGATTCCGGCTTCTTTGAGCTTTGCTAATAGTTGGTCGACATTTTCCACCTGTCGTGAGTGATGTGCCGGTCAACTACCGAAATGAAACGAGGAAAAACAAGCACCTTGCCTCCTCCAACGCGCTTTGGAGGTTCAGCGACCTTAATGGTCTCTAAGCGAGGTGTAAAGTCGATGCCAAGATCTGCAGGTGTTAGTTTTTCCAGGGGTTTCTTCTTTGCCTTCATGATGTTGGGCAAAGACGCATATCTTGGTTCTGAGAGTATGGGATACTGTGAAGGGACTGCACGCATCACAATTTGTGACTATCACGTACCATTCAATCTAGAAACACCAGTCGGCTCTATCAGTTGCACAGCGCCTTTTCAAAACACTCACCTCAGATCCGTGGTGACCACGAGAGGAAGCTTACACCGGACCTCCTCCAATCCACCGTCAATCTCCCGAGTGACATGTGCCACCTTTTGTGTTGGATCGACGTCGACCTTGCTCGCAAACGTCGCCTGTGCCCAGCCCATGAGCCCGGCGAGCATCTGGCCCGTTTGGCCCGCGTCGTCGTCGATGGCCTGTTTGCCCATAATCACGACATCGACGCCGTCTGACTGGCGTTCGATGATTGCCTTGAGCGCCTTGGCGACGCTAAGCGGCTCGGGGGAGGGCGCGGACTCGGGAAGCTCGACGTGGATGGCCGCGTCGGCACCCATGGCGAGCGCCGTCCGGAGGGTCTCGGTGGACTTGGGTGGGCCGATGGTGACGACCTTGATGGACTTGACGGCGTCTTTGAGGCGTTCGCGTAACCGGACGGCCTCTTCCACCGCTGGGAAGGCGTGCCCGTGAGACACGCAAGACCGGGGAGGAGGGTCGAGGAGTAGCACGCACCGATCTCGTCAAAGGGGTTCTGGACGGCGAATAGGGATCAGACGAGATGGGACGGCGCGTCTCGGGGACGTACCATCGAGTGTTTGACATTGAGGTCGATGCCGGTCTGTTCTGGGTTGACGCGAATCTTGACGGCATAGTCTACTGCCCTTTAGACGAGAACGGTGTGAGCTACAGTCGTATGGACCAGCAGGTGTGCGAATTACCGCTTGACTGGGACGAGGACGTTGAGCAGACGTGCAGCAGAAGGTCTCATTGTGGTCAGGTCAACGTCGGAAACTCGGCCGAATTGCCGAGTAGAGCCGCGTGATTTCGTTGTTCTGGCACTGTCCTGCTTCACTGGAATCGGAGACATTCTTCGATATCACCACCACTCCAAATGAACGGTGCCAACATACCGGCAGCTGAGCAGGCTCTTCCGTCTAGATTCGGGCTAGATGACGCATGGTTGAAATCACCGAATTAATTCACCAATTATCACTTAGTAGACTTCTAGATAAGGTACATAAATGAATGTCTACGGCGTATATCGTGTAAAGTCCCTTATGTTAGGCAATATTTATTGGCTATTTCTCGCGGCAGCCATCAACTTGGAGAACGTGGAATTGGGTCGCGCGAGAAGCTCCTGAGGTGGAGCATACTCAATCGGTACGCCTTGCTCCATCACCAACACCTTGTCACACTCCTTGAGAATTCTGTCACTCAGTCGGTGCATGACACTGAGAATGGTTGCACCGGGACAGCTCCGGCGCATCGCCTGCTGGATGAACACGTCGGCACCAGCGTCGATCGATGCGGTCGCCTCATCCAATAGTAGGATCTTGGGGTTGCGGAGGATAGCAGCTGCGAGACAGAGGAGCTGGCGCTGGCCGACGGAGTAGTTGGACCCGTTATCTTCGACGACAGTGTCGAGCTTGGCCTCTTGGGAGATAACGAACTTCTTCAGACCGACGAGATCGAGGGCGTGCCAGAGCGCATCGTCTCCATGCTTGCCGTCGAAATCGAGAGAGGAGCGGATTGTGCCCGAGAAGATGAAGGGATCTGCAGGAGCCAGGTTCAGAGCATGTATGCCGTAGAATGAAGACCCACAGCTTACCTTGGGGAATCACCTGAATACCACGGCGTAAAGTCGACACACCCAGAGATCTGATTTCTACCAACGAAAACACGATGTGAGATCAGAAAATGGCTCGATGATCATCATTCTTACCTCTGCCATCGATCTCGACCGTTCCATTGCTGGACTCGATCATGCGCAGCAATAAAGACAGGAGTGTGGACTTTCCAGAACCAGTGCGACCGACGATAAAGACCGTCTCTCCTGCGTTAAAAGTGAGGTTGACGTTTCGCAGAACAAGCTTGTCAGGGCGGGAGTGGTACGCGGCATCGATATCATGCAGAGCAATTTCACCTCGCGAGGGCCAGATCCCCTCAGCAGGGTCGGATCCAAGCTCTGCCGGATCTTCCTTGGGAAGGGAGGCAGTGTAGTTCATGAGACGTTCAACAGAGTTCATCTAGACATAGCCGGATGAGCTCAGAGTCCAAAGTATAATCACTTGAACGAACCTCCGCTTCGACGTTGGCAGCACTCTTGAGGAGCAGGTTCATGATATAAGTGAGGGTCGATGCATAAGTCAACGCAAGCACGAATTGGGTGCTGTTGCCGACCGTCTTGGTGTGCGCAAGCATGGCGAGGGCAAACACGATCATCGAAGACATCATCTCCATACGAAGGGTGACCCAGATTTCTAGACCGACCTTCAGACACCCCGAATCGAGCGCTGGAAGGAACGACATACCGGCATGCATCCTCAAGAACGTGGGTTTGTTGCTTGCGTCAAGGAGGCCTCCAACTGCATTTTCGAAGTCAGCCTGACGTCCGTAGGCCATGATTGTCGGAATCCCATCGAGGGTTTCGCTGATGCGAGACTGGAGCGGACCACGGCCAGTAGACTCGAGACGCTTGAGCTCGCGGAGGGACTTGCGGTAGAATCTGAGCACAAACCAGTAGACGATGATCATTGGGAAAATGAAGGCTAATCCATGCGTGAGCAGAGATCCAGGAAGTTGATGTCACATTTGGACTTACCCAGCATGATCGGAGTGCTGTAACCTAGGATGATGACCGTGGAGATGAGGCTGCCGACGCCTGCAACCAACTGGAAGAGCTGTGGCATGAGGCGTTGATCGATCGCTTCAATATCTTTGGAGAAACGGTTCATGATGCGGCCAATTGGTTGACTCTCGAACCACCACATGGGAGCATAGATGACACCTCGGAGGGCTCGGGCATGGAACGTGTTGCTAGCACGAATAGTGCTCAGGAGAATCGTTGCGTTGAGGACGACTATACATATACGTAAGCTTCGAGAGTGTAGAGGAAAATTGCGTCACGCTCACTGATAGCGATAACAGAGGCGAAACCAATACCATCATAGATGCCGATCCAAGTTTGAGCTTTCTCGTGCCAAGTGTCTTCTGTCCACCAGGTCAGCCATTGGTTCAGAATGACGACGCTGCCTTGCAAGAGTACGATTTCAAGCAGTAGCATGGCAATCATTCCAGTACCGCCAGTAGCCTTGAGGTAAGCCCACCATGTTGCTGCACCAACGGCTCCCATATTGCGCTCCTCCTCGGCAATGATCTTGTCGGTGGTTTCTTCCTGCTTAACTGCAGCCTTCGAAGGACCAGACATGCTCTTGCGACTCTTGCGCTTTTCGTCCTTGCCTGTTTTGTCATCGGAATCCTCAGAATCTGATTGAACATCGCTGAGTAGTCGAGTGAGCTCGCCATTGCTGGCAACCAGGGCGTCGAATGAACCTTGCTCGACGACGGTACCGTCGGAGACAACGATAATATGGTCGACTTGGTTGAGGTACTGCAGCTGATGCGTAACGAGAACACGGGTTTTGCCTTGCAGAGCAGTTCTGATACAGCTGTTGAAGACGGTGCGGCCAACGCGGGGGTCCAAAGCAGAAAGGATGTCGTCGAAGAGGTAAATGTCAGCATCTGAATAGACGGCACGGGAGAGAGCAAGACGAGCTTTCTGTCCACCACTGAGGTTGTTTCCCTTCTCACTCATTTGGGTAGCCATGCCGTGAGGGAAGGTCTCGAGGTCCGAATCAAAGCATGTAGTCCGGATGGCCCTTTGGAGCTGATGCTTGTCGAGGGGACGACCAAACAATATGTTATCCTGGATGGTGGTAGTCTGAACCCAGGGTTGTTGGGCACAGTATGCGATGGATCCGTCACAGTAAATCTCGCCAGAGACGCGTACCATCTCTCCGATGATGGCGGACAAGAGAGAACTCTTGCCGGACCCGACATTGCCAACGATAGCCGTAAGGGAGCCTCTACGAATCGATATATTCACATTGTGTAGGAATGGACCGAGACCGGATATTTCATCTTCATCGACCTTGTCAATGCTAGAGGTCCCAGCCTTGTCATTTGCCGCTCGGGCGGGCGAAGGGGCATCGTTGCTGTCGAGGGCGTTCCAAGAGAAAGCACCATCGAGAATGGTAATCGCATGACTGATGTTCATCAATGAGTCTGAAGAGTCATTGGTCGCAACTTTTTCCTCGGCAAGTAAGAAGGAGTAAATACGGCCCCATGATGTGGCTGCAATGACGACCGCGCTGTCTAAGGTGTAAGCTTAGCTCGATGAGAACGACTGACAGTATACCTGAGGAGCTGTGGAAGCGAAATGAGAGGGTCCACCAGCATACCGAAGAAAGAAAGTGCGGGGAAGACCCTGGAAGCAGGGACCGTACCCAGGTTCTCGTGGCCAAAGAGAGAGAAAGCAGCAAGTGGCATAAGAGTGTTGGCAACCTGAACGAGAGATCATTTCAACATTGCGATTATATTGCACGATATTTGGAGGCCTACCTGTCCGACGATGACGAAAGTTGCAACCCCCATGTTAAATTTACGCAGCCAACGAAGCTGCTCTGTACGAATGCCTGCCAGCTTCGCCAAGAAGTGCTTCTCATAGCCATTGATCTTCACCACGCGAATTCCTACATGGCCAGTAGTCAGTAAAGCAGCGTTAGATATCCCGAGATAACTTTACCGTCCAAGACTTCACGGATGGTCTTCAGACGGTGATCACCAAGTCTCATGAACCCGGGAGCGGCCTTGCGCATGAAAACGGGGACGACCATGATGAGGAGAAAAAGGGAGAACAGAAGGACGCCAATGCTGGCCCATGTAGAGACGCCGAGCAGACGAGATAGAAAGATCGTAACGGAAACCAGCTGGAGGGGAATACTCCAGACCTGGTGGATCACCTCCCATGCCTTGGAGACAGACTCGCAGTCGACATTAACAAGGTTCATTATGTACCCCTTGCCGTATTTCTGGTTGTTCTCCGCAGAGAGACGAAGTGACTTCTTGTAAACAGCTGATATGAGGGTTGTCTTAACGTCCAAGGCCATGCGCTTTACAAGCTGGTCTGAAGAGCGTCCGCAGAACGTGTACAACAGCTTGAGTACCATCAAGATGCCGGCCAATGCGTAAGTATTGTAAACAATGAGAGGGAAACCACCAGTTCTCGATTCGATAACGGAGTTGTACTCAGCAAGCGCTGTGGCGTTGCCGGTTGGCGGGGGAGGGGCATTTACGGCGACAATGATTTGCTGGAGTATCAATGGAGCAAGGACGGCTGAACAGACGGAGAAGAACCAGAGAATTCCAGATATCAACCTACAATCCAGTCAGGAAAGTAACTTGGCACGCAGTCGGGAAAAAGGTAATACTTACCACAAATTATAGGCAGCGCCAAATATCGCTGCGAATAATTTAGGGTTCTTACGACCCCTGTCGAAAGACCATGCTCGCAATTGAGTCCAAAAAGGATCTACCCAACGTTCCACAATGGTCGCCTCGTCGTTCCGTCTTAGAGGGAGCAGGTCCTACATGAGAAAAAAGACATGAATTACATCTTAATGTGATGTACAGATTAACCAGAAGCAAATATAACTACCGATTCCAACAACGGCCTCTTCGATCCCAGGAGGAGCAACGGTGTCATCCATGATACAAACAGAAACGAATAGGGAGTGAAGTTTAGCGTTGGGTGGGTTGCGACATTGTTGACAGTTTCGGGAACAGTGGTTTCGACGGGGGGTTGCATAACGATCAATGTGCTCATGGGACGGGGATTGAACGGGGGAGGGGGACATTCGTGCTCCTTTTCAACCGGATATTCTGGGACTTTCTCGCTGACCACAACTTCATCAATAGCAGCAACAGGAGCCTTCGGGTAGTCTGGAAGGATGGCGTCGATACTCTCTTCATCAACCACGGTACTCTGGCTGAAGGGGCTAGCAGGGCGCGAGTTATTGTCAACCTCCCCAACCACTTCTTCCTCATCGCCAAGAATCTCCAATGCAACTGCTTGAGCGGTAACCTCTTCTTCGAAGAGATGCTCCATCTGCTCCGTGTATTCATATTCAGACTGCAACCAGAAGTGCAAGCGGACCATGGTGATCGATGTGAGGCCGGAGTAAATGAGAGGCAGGTCTGTAGGGATGGCATCAGGAGACTTGGCCAGCTTGGTGACCTCGGCCGCGATCTTCTCTGCAAGCGCATCGACTTTGGACAGAGCAGCAGTCACTGGTGCGTCAGCAGACTGACCGGGGGGGAGTGTCTCCGAGGAGTCGACCATCTTCTGAAGCGCGACAAGATCAATCTTGTATGAAGAGTTGAAGGGCATCTCTGGAATACAACGGACAGCGCTGATGACCAATGCAAGATCATCACTGTAAGACACGCGAAGGTGATCGCGGGCGTGCTTCAGAACGAACATAGCATCAGCAGTCTGAGTGCTGACGAATAAAACGATCCCCTGAGTTGCGTTCGACTTTACAAGCTTGAAACCAGTAATGTTGAGGGTCTTGTCAGCAAAGGCAGGGGCCAATGCACGCTCGACGTAATCAAGGTCTACAAATAAACCATTGATCTTCACATTGCGTGAGCTGCGACCGCGAATCGCAATGGTACCATCAGCTTGCATGCAACCAATGTCGTCCGTGTAGAGTAGTACATCATCACCAGCCCATGGACGGAACATATGCTGGGATGCTTCTTCGTTGTCAAGGTAGCGGATGGCACTCTGACTCGTGATGAAGCCAACGATCCCGGTTGCCCCTTCTTCACTCTGGGGAATGACAGACAGCGACTCGTCAAGAAGGATGAGGTCCGTGCAACCTTGCGACGGTCCAAATGAAATCGTGGAAGGAATGGAATCGGTAGGGCGAACCAACATTTGTGAGATGCCTGCAAAGCCAACCTCGGAACACTATATAAATGTAAGTGTGGAACGGAGCTACCGAAATAGAAATACTGACCGCATAGTTGCAAGCAATTGTCGCACTTGGGAAGATGACAGTAGCCAATTCAATGTCACGAACGTCGAGCGATTCACCACCAATCACCATCCAATAGACACGATTAAAGCCTCGGGGGAGCCGGGACCCACCGGCGCGCATTTGAGCAAAGTCGGCGAACGCACGAAACACGCTCGGTGTGAAATGCACTCGAAGCATCTGAGAGGTACAAGTAGATTCAAGCTCTTCGCATAGCGCAATACATTGGTCTGCAACGGAAGCGGACGCATCCAGGTATAATGTCGACCGGTTAAACATGAAACGGCGAATCTCGAAAAGGGGACGCAAAAACGTCTATTTATCTGCCGAGTCAGCTTGGACACGGAATATGGTCAAGAAATACTGACTGTTCCACCACGCAGCCACTGGCCGTCCATAGGCTTCAAATGTGTAGAAGACTCTTCCGAGAGCACAGCAAGGCTTCTGCGCATTGGGTACACAATGCTCTTCGGGACACCAGTGCTACCACTGGTAGGAGTGATGGAACAGATCAAGGGAACCGTTTCGACCATCTCTTCGGATGACGGAGGAACTACGTGACTCGGATGGTTCGGGGAATCAACGATGCTCAAAGTAGAGACGGCATGAACACCTGGTACAGCGGGCGGCTCAGAAATGCCGAAGAGAACAAGGCGTACATTGGCACGCTCGAGAACAACCTGGAGGACCTCTGGGGTCCACTTTGAGGAGAGGAAAACGACTGTACGTCCTGATAGCCAGATAGCATGAGCAGTAGCAACATAATCAATTTCGAGACTAGGTGACAAGATTAAACACGACCGACTGAACAGCATATCGTAGAATGTACTCACCCCGTATAAAGGCCTATAGGGTTCCTTGTATTGTCAAGATCATGGATTTTGTCTGCGATCTGCCTGACACGCGACCACAGGGTTGCATAAGACCATTGATCGCCTCCGCTTCTGACAGCAATTAAGAACGGGTGCTGCTTGGCAACTTCCAGAAGTGCCTCGGTTGGGGTAATGAACGAGTTGATCATCGTACTGGAGATTCACCGAAAAAAAAAACGCGAAGATTCCTGAAAGTCCAAGAACAATAGAACAAAATACGGGACCAGCCCTGTTAAATGGAAGAACGAAAGGATAAGAACGGAAAAGGAACGAAAAGGGGATGGAGGTCGATGCGGCGTCCGCCTGACCTGAATGAAAGGAACGTTGATTTATATACGGAAGTCGTAACTACGCGACGCCGCTTGCAGTGGGAGGTAACCTGAGGTAAACCGAACAGTTGAGCTCCGGAACTGCCTCGACGATCAGTGGTCATTGATACGTACCTGCATGGCCGTGCAGTGCACCGGCTATACAGGGAGAACGTAAACTTTGATAATCAAACTTTTGATGGCACCTGCCCGACAAGGTTTAGTCTGCTCCTCCGTGAGAACTATATTCCTATTATATCATACTGTAATTAATGGTTTGGCGCTGGCAGTCCATATGATACAGTGACATAGAACCTGTACACTGCCCAACCATTATGTCTGTAAGGTTCAAGGACCTGTCTTAAGCGCAATTTACTCACCAACGTTCCTGTCCGACCCCTCGCGCTCATATAGCGTCCGCATGCGACTGAGACATGTGTTCGTGTCCACACGTGAACGCGGTCAAAAAGTTGCCCCTCATCACCGTCCTATTCCTTGATCGTCGCTGAATAGGACACAGGACATATGTCGCCGGTGAAACGCCACATCGGAGAAATATAATACAAGCGTGTCTCGTGCCGCCGCCGGCCGCTGAAACCCATACTGGTATGCTAGACACCGCGCCCTAGTATTCACTGAGGCCCCTAGACGCTCTCATATCCCCATGGAGGCGCTCATAGTACTTCGGAATACGATGGAATTCGTTCGCATTCGCACTCGTGTGCCGTTGTTCACGTACCGGCGCAATCGTTGTCTTCGTACACAACCGCGAACGCACAAGCATGCACGTTCGCGTTTATGTGTGAGAGCGCTGGTCAGCATTTGCGTCTTCCGTTAGTCCCTCCACTGGCGTGTGCATACTTAACTCCATAGACCCCACTTCAGGCAATGCTTACCTTATTGTCCATACAGCACGGTACATACGCACGTAGCGCTTCCTAGCTCCAAGTTCTCAATAAATCTACAGATTATCTCGCTATCTAGTGCCTAGCCACGAGTGCACGCATGCTACGCTGTACTTGTCCTATGGACTCTGTCGCCACAAGCATGTGACAGGGCGGATGTGGCACCCGCTGTGGTCTCCCCTCGTCTTACAATAACATCTTTCTACCCAATCATCCAAGCAATACAGTAGTCTACAGCTCTACCGGAACCGAGACAATCTGGCAGCAGTATAGACCAGACATATGACCTTGGTTGGCTTCTCCTTTTGGACAGACGCTGATAACTAACACCTAAATCTAGCATGTCTACAAGGCGGCTATTGATTCCAAGCAGCCACATCTGCAACGGCCGCCTTCATAGCAGGGTCAGGTCCCAAACTAACGGATATCACCAAACCACGAATCAAGCAACACCAGAATGGGCAACTTCAAGATAGTAATGGCTCCACTCAACTCACGCCCTCATATTTCTCCTGTTGATCATCTCAATAATGTTAATTGTCCATGATCTAAACGCATCAAGTATGATACATCGTCATTGTCAAAGTGTTCACTAGAAGTCACACCGTCCTCATTTCGCCATTTGTCTTGTTCACGAGGGGAGCTCGTCGCGTGAAGGTACGAGTCCAGGTGCAGTGAACAAGACAACCGCTACAAACTCGGTGAGGGCAGCGAATGGGTACCACCAATTCTCGTCGTTTTGCTTGGGGAGGTTGTTGGAAGTCGCAGCGAAGAATGCTTCACGAACAAGTAACAAAAGGGAAATGACGCAAAGTATGTGTATGCCATAAGTCGCACCGAAGCCTGTGCTTGATGTCTTGTACGTGCCGTCTAGATACAAGTTTAGCCCGATCATGAGTGCAACGAAACCAAAGGTACTGACAACTTGCTATCGTACGAACAAGAAGGATCGTTTGGAACGCGACGAGGATGCACAGGACGAGGAAGATATAGATGGCAACCTTGCGCAGTGTGTTTCCGGTATTGATAGTGCTTTGCGTGGAGCCTGTCGCGGACTGGATGGCTCCGGTGATACCGACCGCAACGGCTGCAGCCAACGCAATGCGGAAAAGTGTAGGTCTGCGTGTGATTCGCGAAATCGGACCATCCGGAAGGGGTAAATCAGACAGACGACCGCTAGAGTGGGGTTGAGTATTGCGCCCGAGGTTAAATAAAACTCGGGTGCCTACCGGTCGAGCACAAGAGTGTACGCCGAATATAACAGTCCGAAGAAACCGGTGTTGTAGATGACCTCGAATGCGATGAGAGCATTCAGATCCTGGCCTTCTGATGCGACACTAGCTAAAACTGCCCTTAGGGCGAATGCACCAACTCGAACTACACGACGATAATTTAGTGCTGGACATTCGAATAGCACGATAGAGGCTCACTTGCGCAGAACAACGCAATGACAATGTAGACGTATGTTGGTCGAGAAATCGCCCGTGCGATGAAGAAGAACAGGAGGGGAACATAAAGTATAGCAAAGATCACGGCGCCAGCGACGGAATCGATGCCAAAGGCTTTAGCGAAGTTGAAGCCAGGGGGAGCGTTAGCCATGACGAACAAATAACAGTGAAAGATCGATCAAGGAGTGTAGGGGAGGAAATTGCAGGTCAACCGCAGGGAGAATAAAAGAACGGAGAGTGTGGCCTTTTGAGTGAAGTAGGCTGGTGACAATAGCAGAAGCCCAGCACCGCCTTGAGATGGACAAAAGCAATGCCATCAGCCCACCCTGTTACGTTCCAAAGATAGATGACTGATGCCAATGATGATGTGGCGGTGGTATGGGAAGCGAGTTGGCTCGCCTTAAGCCACTTGGTAACGAGGTAGCCCTCACATAAACGCTGACACCGCGTTAGTTGTAATATTGTAGGGATAAGAACCATGTACCACGAAATGCTCTTTACTCATCTGCCAAATGGGTCCGGCGGCTTGAAAGGACAAATTTCTTCAATGCCTGCATGTTAGATCCGATGGTAACACCGACGGGCGAATCATGTGGCTTACCAGGCCGCGCAAGAATATTTACGTGCGGATCGAGGATACCGGGCGGTGCTGGCGATCGTCTTGTGCGTAGTGATCGCAAGCTTTGTTTCATCTTCCACTGTGATCACAGCACGAATCGGTGCTGAGCCTCCGAGCTGCGAAACGACTTCTCCGTCCTCGTTACTCCTCGGGGAATTCAACCATCTGGCCAACTCTTCCGCGTCTGTCAACTTACCCGGGCCCCTCATGACACACGTTTACATTTTCCGACATCCAGTGTGCAGTTACTAGCTATCCCACTGGCAGCCGAGTCGACAGTTCGTCGCCAAACATCACGGGTATTGCGAGAAGAATCGCTTACTGTAAGACTTCAGGCCATCCAAATACGTAACTCTACCAGAGATGAGGCTATGTTCTTCACCGGATGGAAACTTTGCGATGCTCACTCCACTAAGGGCCGAAGTTCGTGCACTGCCTATGCCCTAGGTTGGAAACATAAGCTGTGATTTATTCTCTCACCGGTGTGCAAGCAATCCAACTTCATCACTCATGCAGTGCAGTGCAGTTCCCTAGTTGCAGTAACGTGCACGTCTTGTACCATCCAAGCGGAGTGACAACGCCGATCGACTGATCCCAATTGAGCTTGAAAGCTGACCTTGCACCTTGATTACAGTACTTCCTCCAAGCTCGAGGGTACAGTCAAAACTCCCTGAGAACTTGTGAGTGGAATTCAGGCCGTGATAGGTGTGTAAGTAATCTTCCCAGACGTCCAAGGAAATGGAAATATGCTAAATTCAAAACTACGGGCCGGCCATCTGATAGGGCGTTATTCACATCTCCCGTGCATAATCATTCAATCCTACAAACGAGTTTTGTCCTACTAATTACCATATCGAGAGCGCACGGACAGAAGTATAACGATAGACAAACTTATTCTAATGGCCTGTTACTTTCTGTAGCCTCGGTTCTAAATGGCATAAGTCACTTCGGTAAAAACAAGTCAAGAGGGGCCATGGGAAACCAATAGACCCTTAAAGATGGTAAAAAGTTGCGATGCTCATCTTAGAGCCGAAATTCCATGCTAGTGTCCAGAACACGTAGTTTCCAATCTAGAGTCCGTCAACCTCCACACCAGAGTCGCTGGCGGAATCGTCTATGGCCTTGGGCCTGCTGGCAGCCAGACCGAGAGCATTCTTGTAGAAAACAATATTTCCTTCATCCTCGACGAACTACAACACCGATCAGTAACTCGTAATCGAGACTCGATAGTTAATAATACCTGGCATTCTCTGTAAACTCTGTAAACTTCCCTCCAACCACCAGGAGCGCCTTCAAGAACGATGCCCGCTTGCTTCAAACGCTGACAAAGAGCATCAGAGGCTTCCCATCTACGCGAGGAAGGTTAGCATCGCGAATATAGGTGAGATAGGGTCTTACGCATTGTAATGTGGGATCTGACTACAAACGTGGTGCAAAACATGAGTCTCGGAGATACCATGAGTGGCATGAGCCCCGATCCAAGCCATGATCTTGCCACAGTCACCCAAGAGGCTGCGATTGAGCGTAGACAAAGCGCCACGAGGGAATGTAAACTCAGGTCCACGATAATGAGGGAGAATAGGATCGGTATGCTGCAGGAATGTGATCAGCACCACCCAGTGGTTGACCCTAAAAGAATCAGTAAATGAAGGTTACGAAGATATGGAGACGCACCATAAGTAGGGGACAAGGTAGA